>OZ057401.1:2793336-3039239 GCA_964056695.1 Melieria picta | reverse complement strand
CAGAAACTGATTTAATTACAAATTATGTTTTTGAAGTTTTCGCAATAAACTTTAATAATTACCAATTTGAAAATTTTCAATCGAAATCAATACAACTTGTAGTATGATAGAGTGGAGGATCATTACAAAGTGTCAACAGTAACGCGGGCAGAAAATTTTGTGAATTATACTTGAAAACATAAAGAAACTTTTGTGGTTTTGTAAGTGACTTGTGAACCGTTTTACAAGCAGACATTATGGCGTCTAATGGCAAACATAAGTAATAGAGATAGCATTGAAATTGTATTGAATGGAACGCGGAAAGGCGGAAGATCTTAAAGCGGGTTCAGGACCAATAATTAAGCGTCCATACACACATATACTGAAATCTCAATTTGTTAATTTATTATTTAGTACATCAATTTAAATAAAAATATTTTTAAAAAACATAACATTTTCCGGCGCGTTTACTCATTGCGAGCGGTAAGTAATGGATATGCACGTTCTTGGTTTTGGGGTGCGGGTGTTAGCGCTAGGCGTTACTGCCGTAACGAGCTTACTAGACAAGCAGCGGACGGCGCAACTTTGTTTTTGGAGGCAAATGAAAGCTAATGAACTCTACGAAGGTTGACAATGTGGAAGCTGCGGCGCGTGTCTATTACCATGTTTATACGACGGTCTCAGTCGATTCGCATTGACTCGATACGCTCTCGATCCAAGTGTTTATACATTGATTTCAGAAGCGAATTGACTGCAGACGGTTTCAAAAGTATGCTTTTATTTTTTGGTTTTTCCTATTTTTTTGGCGTTTAATGAATTTAAGCTCTTGGTGTTGCTTACTTTTTACTTGAAAATGCTCAAAAAACTGAGTGTACATCACCATCAGCTGATTTTCAAAGCACTTTGAAAATGTTTAACCGTTTATACGAATTTTCGAAGCGACTTGAAAATTTAAGAACTCATTTGAAAAGCGCTTTGACTCGATACGCCTAAAATGTTCAAAGCGGTTTGAAAACGTGTTTATACGACTGTATTGAGTCGATGTGTATTGAGTCATAGCGACTTGAGCTGTCGTATAAACGTAGTATATGTCTGTGTGGCAGTGTCTCACCTACGTAGATTGACAGAAAGTTAAAACCAAGTGTTGCCGCTTTACCCTAGGCGTATACGGAGACGCAGGCCGCGCAAAATGAAACTGTGTGACCCAGAAAATATGTGAACTGCGTATACGCCTAGGCGTATACGGAGACGCAGGCCGCGCAAAACAGCACAAGACAGCGCAGCGAAAATTAAACTTTGTGAGGCAGAAAAAATGTGAACTGCGTATACGAATCTCGTAAAACCAGTACACGTGTTCCGTATTCATTCCATAAACCCAGCAACCCACGAGTTATTTGTCTGAATTAGACTTTGAAATAGAACCTATACAATATAATATGGGTGTAATATCGGCTGTTCACGCACTTTTTCAATTAGTTCTTAAATTTTTGCAAGCTAACGTGTCGGCTGCGCGTAGGAAACTGTATTTCAACTACAACGCGACGCAGTTGTGCGCAGGCACGTCTCTCCGCCGCACGCGGCTATGTCGCTGTATACGCCGTTATACGGTACTGCGTTATTTACAAAAAACTAAACTGCGTTGAGTTGTGCTGCGTGTGCGGCCTGCGTCTCCGTATACGCCTAGGCTACGAATCTCGTAACACCAGCGCACGTGTTTCGTAGTCATTCCATAGACCCAGCAATATGAGTTCTTTGTCTGAATCAGACTTTGAAATAGAACCTATATAATATAATATGGGTGTAATATGGGCTGTCCACGCACTTTTTCAATTAATCCTTCAATTTTTGCAAGAGAACTGCCGGCTGCGCGTAGAAAACTGTATTTCAACTACAACGCGACGCAGGTGTGCGCAGGCATGTCTCTCCGGCGCACGCGGCTATGCCGCTGTATACGCTGTCATATGGTACTGCATTATTTACAAACTGAACTGCGTTGAGCTGTGCTGCTTGTGCTACATATATGTGTTTATTTATTTTCAATTTTTAGCGTTTAACTTTTATAAATTATATTTTTAAAGTTACCGGGGAATGTTACCGGCTGTGGGCCATCACCGGTTGTGGGCCAGCCTTTGTATTTTTTGTCATTAATAAAATATGACAGATCTGAGTATAAGGTTATGTTTACATTGACAATAGACAGTATTACAGTACATTCCGTTTAGCTGCCTATTCGCTTAGGTGCATTTTCTGCTTAGCTGCATTATTTGGCCAAAATACTACTTCGTAAACCGAATTTTCTTTGAAAATTTCACATTTAGCTGCATTTCACTTAGCTGCACTATTCCGTTTAACAGCCCTGTTTTTCAGCAAGTTTTCTTTGATTTGTAAGAAAAATACTTCGTTTAGCAGCACTTGAAAATTTCGAAAAGTTTTTTTGGAAAATAGTATCGAAACAAATTTCCACATTTTCGAAATGGAGGCAATAGTTGTGAAATTGTCAAAAAAGAAATATTCGCAGGGTAAAATTACCGATTATTTTACATAAAAGCATATCAGTAAGAATATGTATATAAATATTTTCATTATATCCAGTGTATACATACATATTAGGTATGCATAAGCATCTATAAGATAGCGGTTAATTTGCTAATAAAAATTTGTTCAGTCTTACACTGGTGTAATCTTTTCAAGAATTCAATAGATTCGTTCATGCAAAATTTTTATATATGTATATACTCGTAATATATCAATATTTATATAATATATATATATATAATATATATTTTGATATTTTTATATAGGTGCGCCAAGGATCTACTTTAAAAAATTTTGCTGTTTCCAAAAACTTTTCTAGATATTCCGCTTAGCTGCATTTTTCGCTTAAGTGCCCCAAATCATGTGCATCGAAGGTGAATGCAGCTAAACGGAATGTACTGTAGTGCAAACACTGAAGTGAAAGGACGCATCTGATCCGCAGCTACAACAAAACAAAAAAAATTGACGAAAAATTTTCAAGAAAGTAATTTCTGAAGTTTTTGCGAGTGTGATAAAGCGAAGTGAAATATTGCAAAGAGGTGAGTGTTATGCATTTGTATGCAGTATTTGCGTTAAATTTTCCGATTTTATATCGAGTTTGCTCAAAATTTTTCGCCACGAGAATTTTGCCAGTCACTTAAAGGATGGCTGCCGTTACCGGTTGTGGGCCACCTTTTGTAATCGGTTGTGGGCCACCATGTTTTTTGCATGAAAATTATTGCAAATCGTGTTTTTGACTTCCTTGTCAAGGCGGTTCCCAGAGTCCTCTCTGGGAGTTTTCTGGAAGTACAAAAATTGTATTTCCGTTATAAAAGGCGCCAAAATTTAAAAATGTTTACACGGGACCTAATTAGGTATTTAATATCGAAGTGTTTATTATTTAGCCATGTCTACCCCGAGAAAAAAAGACGAACCGAAGGAAACTGATTTCAGTGTGATCGTACAAGCCATTAAGCTTTGTTTGATCGAAAAGACGCCCGTCAGAGCGGCTGTTCGAGCCTACAATGTTCCTCGCACCAATTTGCAGCGATATCTGAAGAAAGTTGGTGAGAAATTTGACGACGTTTCTGCCGTACAAGATGGTGAATTGATGGAGTACCTTCGTAAATGCAGCCAACGAACACCTTCGAATATGGTTTGTTTTTTTTGTTTTTTCACTTCCCACTAACACATCAGACTTTTCTTAATGTTTTTTTCTTCTAATTGTTCAACAGATTTTCAACCAATATCAAGAAAAGGATCTCGTTCAATACATTTTGAAATGCATGGGTCATTTCTACGGGCTCAGCATCACCGAGCTCCGTGAATTAGCATATCAGCTCGCCAAAAAAATGGGTGGTTGCCCAGACGGTTGGGATGATGAAAAGATGGCCCCACGGCATTGGTATTATAAGTTCATGAAACGCCACCCCCAACTTGTATTACGCACGCCTGAACAAACCTCAATGAATCGAGCAAAAGCATTTTGTAAATCCAATGTCGATCGGTTTTTTGAAAATTTTAATTCGGTTTTGTCTTCGGGGCATGACTTTGGGGCAACCCAAATTTTCAACATGGACTTCTCTGGAGTGGCTTCTCTACCGTGCCATCGAAAATAGGCAAAGTGATTGCTTAGAAGGGAATGCGTCGCGTGGGAAAAATGGAAGCTGCAGAAAGGGGAACAATGATCACGATGGCATTGACAGTGAGTGCTGCCGGCAACAGCATTCCACCATTTTTCCTTTTTCCTAGAAAAAACATGCAGAGCAGCTTTTTGGACAATGTTTCATCTGGAACAGCTGGGTATGCAAACGATTGAGGTTGGATGTGTCAGCCAGAGTTTGTCATTTCATTTTATGCGCCATTTCATGGCCTTCGCGAAACCATCGCTCGCTTCGCCGGTGATTCTTCTGATGGACAATCATTGTTCACATTTGTCTGTTGAAGCCATTGACTTAGCCGTTGAAAATGGCGTTCATATCGTCACTTTTCCACCGCACTGCAGTCATCGATTGCAACCATTGGATGTATCTGTTTTTGGACCGGTGAAGGCTTATTACAAGTCTCAGTGTTCTGCTTGGCAGAAAAATAATGCAAACAAGGTAGCACTCTTATTAAAATTTGTTTTGTTTCGCCAATTTTCAACTGATTTCGTTTGAAATGATTCTAGGTATTAGTAATACGTCATATTGCTGGCCTGGCGTGTAAGGCTCTTGATCTGGCTTTGACTCCTACGATTATAAAGTCTGGTTTTAGAGCGACCGGCATATGTCCATACGATCCGGACATTTTTTCTGATGCCGACTATATTCAAGCCGTTGAATCGAATGAGGCAGAGGTTGCCACTGAGGGGCCAATCGATGAAGAGGATCAGCGTCGAATCGTGGTTGGGCCATTTCTTGGACGTGAGAAGGTTGTGCCTGCAACACCTGGACCGTCATCTCGATCGACTTCTGTTAGCTGTCTTTTGGATGAACTTGGCCCCTTGCACGCCGCTTCATCCAAAAAATCTTCAAATCGCGGCCGAAAGCCAATGGCAAGCATCATTTTAAAGTCACCGGAAACTGTTGCTACTTTGCACGAAAAAGCAGCAAAAAAGCGAGCTGCTCCAACGCCCATTAAAAAGGCCAAACGCAAGGCAACACCACCACCCAAAAAGTCGGCCAAACGCAAGAAGCAAACAAAGAAGGATTCTGACGAAGAAGATTTGGACTTTTGTCTGATCTGTTTGGACCTTCTGCCACCAAAATTGACAAAAGCCAATTCGATCAAATGCAACGGTGGCTGCGATCGGTTTGTGCATTTGAAATGCGCTGCTATAAAAAAGAGCTATTATACATGCAAAAATTGCGAATCCGATGAGGATGATTAATAATTTGAAAAAGTCACATTTTCTTGATGTTTTTTCGCCACTAGAGGCTTCATTGATAAATAAATTTTGATAATACATATTTCTTTACTTCATAATTTCGCATTTGAAGTGGATTTTTCAGGGTGGCCCACAACCGGTTACAAAATTTTTTTGGCCAAAAACAAGCTCTACAAAATTGGTTACAAAAATTTTTTTTTTGAAAAATTCTAAAAAAATTGTTTTTTTGGTTACCTACTGCCTTTAGCTTTCCATTGGTACCCACAAGTTCGAAAAATTTATACTTGAATGCAAGTTACGGGCAAAAAACGAAACCCGGCCCACAACCGGTTACATTCCCCTATTTTATTTTTCATACATTTTTTTCAAATCTTTAGTTTTTATAATTTATTATAGTATGTATATTATCTTTACAACATTTTATTTTTCATATTTCGAGTAACATGTCGAGCCCTTCCCGCGATTTTATCGTATGAGCCATTTTTACCGAAATTATTTTTTTACCGATAACGATAGCACTATAAACTAGCCATCAGTACCTAAAAGCTCACTTCTCTACGATGAACCGTTACGAAGTTAGAGAAAAAACAATTTTATCGTATGTCCACTTCTTATTTTCCCTTCATTTTTTGTGCCCGCGACTAGCTATGCGATACGATAAAATTGCTCTAGTTGCAAAAAGTTAATTTTTAAATTTATTGCATAAGTGTGAAATTAAAAATATTGTAATAGTGAAAAGTGAATATTAAATAATTGCTGAAGGTGAACAATGGCCTATTTGGAGGAAAAGGTATTTTTTTAAATTCTTTGCAGTGTGACGTGCGTGTTATAAAAAAACGAGTGTGCTTATGACCACACGACTGAAGTGAAACTTCTTTCGCTCCATCTGTATGTATATATATATATGTGTGTGTACAATATATACATGTATGTACATATACATATCGGGTGCGCCATCTAAATGTGGTCGATGGAAATATTGAATAACTTTGACAGATTTACACCGATTGACGTCGTCGAACACATTTCGGAAAGGTTATTGCATTACAATTTTATTCACGCCCAAAGAACGCGCGGAAATAGTAACAATGTTCATTAAATGTAATCGTTCAGTTTTTGCAACACAGCGTGCGTATCGTCAAAAGTATCGCGGTCGTTCTGCGCCTAAAAAGATTTAACGGCACCGGACTTTTTTTTGTGGGGATTTTTAAAAAGCAACGTGTATGCCAACAAACCAAAGACTTTAGACGAGCTTAAGGACAATATTCGAGCCGAAATCACTGCGATATCACCCGAGATGCTGGCAAATGCCAGAAAAAGAGCTGAATTTTGTATCCGCAATGAAGGTGGTCATCTGATCGACGTTGTTTTTGGAAACTGAATGGAAAAAATTGTAAAGCTTCAAATTTTATAAAAATACATAGTTTTCCAAAATCGATTGAGAATTGTTCAAGTTATTCAATATTTCCATCGACCACATTTAGATGGCGCACCCAATATATTAACCCATATCGACCCAATGTTCGATTAATCGAACAGTAAATTTTAGCATTTTCCATCAATTTTTTTGGGCTGTTCTTTCAACTTTAAACGCGAACTTTTTGCATGATATGATGGTATGATGTATTTTGTATAATACGAAATAAATATATCCATTTCTCACACCTCTTTCCTGTTGTAGGAATTCCCCAAACAAAAGGTAATTTTTGACATAATTTTAAAAGTATCGAAAAACATAAAAAGACAATAATATTTAAAAAAGTAATTACGTAACTCTTAAAAACATCTTTACACTTTTCGCATAAAACCAATATTATAGTCATAATATATATTTATATTAATATATATATTTATATTTGCCGGCATCATTGACATCGGCTTCCTTGGTCTTGCGCTTCGGTACTTGCTATGGCCCAATATTGAAGTTACTGAAAGTGCAGAATTATTTAAATATTCAATATTATTTAAATTAAATTTTAATTACCTTCTTACCTTCTTTCTGTTTTTCTTTTTTTTCGACGTTTGAAGCAACGAAGTATTGAACTCGGGCTCGCGCGTCGTATTTGCCTCGCGGCCGCACGCGTTAGTCAGCCGAGCTACGTAGCTACGGCAGCCGACTCCTATGCGAGTTCTTATGCGAGACAAATTGCAGCGATATTTTGTCTCATATGGGCCAAATTTCGTGCAAATGTATTGGTAAATTTAAAAAATGTTATGAATGTGTTGGAGTTTTGGTCAGGCAGTTCTTGTAGGGAAAACTTAGCCAAGTTCTGAACCACTCAAGTTCTCCCAACAAACATTAATGACTAATCTCAAATTGAGGTACATTTGAATCAAATTGCTTTCTCAAATCTCAAACGTTTGTTCTCAACTTGATCTCAAATATACTGTTATGTCATTCTCAACTTAAAAGGCACATTTTTAATATGGAAATTTGCCTTTATTCTCAAATTGAGAATTTAAAATTCTCAAATGTATCTCAAACGAGCGGAACGGATGGAATCCAATTCGCCTCTTGTATAGATTGGCGTTGCCACTCGCATGAAATAAAAATACAGAATAGACACATATATATGAATAATATTTTTATAGTTTTATTAAGGTACATTTAAATTATTTAATTCACATTTCATTGCATTAACATTTCATTTATTAAAAAACATTCATTTATTATTATCTAAGGCAAACATAACATAACAATTTTCATTTGATTCAAATTCATTTAGTATATATTAAAGTAAACGTAAGTTAAACTCATTTAATTTAATTTCAGTCATTTCATTGCATAAGGGTACAAACATTTCATTTACTTTATATTAAGGCAATAAATAATTAATAATAAATATTAAGGCAAACATAACTTAAATATGTAATTTTTTAGGCAAACGTAAGTTAAATTCATTTAAAATAAATAAAAATTATGACACTTTCAATTTTCACTTTGCAGCATTTCAAAACAAATTTAATGGTTTGGTAAGATGTTAGCGGCATACGCAGTCTGGAAAATTTAAACAAAAAGTTTGATAATTTGGAAAAAAATGTGCTCGCAAGTAATATTTCTTTTAAGTTGCTTAAATGCATATGTACATTGTATTAAGTTATAGAGCAGAGGTGCCCATGCCCTATGCTCTCGTTGCTCATTTGTTTTTGCAAATCCTCTTCAGCATAGGCTGAGGAATCTCATTCCTCATTTGTTTTTGTAAATGATCTTCGGCATAGGCTAAGCATTCTACACCTTTTCAAGTTCGATTTCAGAAAGTGTAAAAGCAATTTCAGAAAACTGAAATTGAATTTACGCTTTCTGAAATTGCGCTACGCTTTCTAAAATTAAATTTATATTTCTGAAATTGAATTTACGCTTTCTGAAATTGCTTTTACGGTTTCTGGAATTGCTTTTACGCTTTCTGAAATTGTTTTTATACTTTCTGAAATCGAACTTGAAAAGGTGTAGTATACTCACACAGCACTCCGTACGCATTGGCGATAGTTATCTTCAACGTAGGTTTTGTTGTTGTCTAGCGAATGAATTTGCTTCAAAACGTGTGCGGCTGTCGATTGAGAAGCACTAGAAAAAATTCGGTGTTTGTTTCGTTTCAACGAAGATGACTCGGGATTCGCTAATGAATGGTTGACGACGATTTTAATGTAAATAAAGAGATTCTTGCACTGATCCCGCTTGTTCAAAATACAAGAGGCGTAGACATTTTTGATGCGATAAACGGAAGGTTGGACATAAAAACCGAATCAACCCGATTAACAGCCGTATGCACAGATGGTGCGCCTGCAATGTGTGGTAAAAAGGATGGCTTTATAGGGCAGTTGATTAAAAATGGGATACAGGTTCCTTCGTTCCACTGTGTGATTCATCAAGAATCATTGTGTGCAAAATGGACGAATAGTGTTCACACAATGAATGTTGTGGTCAAAATAGTGAATAAAATCCGGGGTGGACACAATTCATTAACTCATCGCAAGTTGAAACGATTCCTTGGGGAATGTGAAAATCAATATGGGGATTTACTTATGTTTACTGAGGTGAGATGGTTAAGTAGAGGAAAATGCCTTGAGCGTTTTTTTGAATTGCGGAAAGAAATTGTTGAGTTCGTAGAATCGGAATTAACAATTTTTGACATTTTAGACGAAATCAAATCTCAAGAATTTAACATCAATCTCGCATTTTTAACCGACTTAACGACACACCTAAATTTACTTAATATTTCGCTTCAAGGCAAAAATGAATTAATTTTTGATTTGGTTGACATAATTGAAGGTTTCCTTAAAAAGATTGATATTTTTGTACATGATTTAGATATGAAAAAATTATGGCACTTTTCATGTTTAAAAACTATACTAAATGAGTATCAAATATCAACTTTTGATTTTCATAAATACATTAACCATTTTGATGACTTAAAAATAAATTTTCAAAAAAGATTTCAAGATTTTAGGTGCATTAAGCAAATGAAAGCCATTTTTTATAGCCCAATGACATGTAGCATTTATGATCAAAAGCCTGAGCTACAAATGGAGCTATGTGATCTGCAATGCGACTCTGAACTTCAAATATCTAATTTAAAGGGCATTGACTTTTGGAAATCTTTAACACCAAATAAATATCCTTTACTTTATCAGGTACACAACTTTGCTTCCGCCGTTTTTTTCCAAAATTAAAAGCTTTATTGCGAAAAAGTGCTTACAGATGTATTATTCAAAGTATTGTCCATCGCTAGCGACAACTTTCTCCCATCTTTCCGGCAATTTTCGGATCCCGGCTCGAAAAAAGGAGTCCTCTTTTGACGCTATCCATGAAGCAATCCATTTTTCCAATTCTTCGAAGGATTGAAAATGTTGATCTGCCAGGCCGTGTGCCATCGAACGGAATAGGTGGAAGTCAGAAGGGGCGACATCTGGGGAATACGGCGGGTGGGGCAAGACTTTCCATTTCAGCGTTTCCAGGTACTTTTTGACCACTTTTGCGACGTGAGGCCGAGCATTGTCGTGTTGGAGGATGACTTTGTCATGTCGCTCTTGATATTGTGGCCGCTTTTCTTTTAGCGCGCGACTAAGGCGCATCAGTTGCGTTCGGTAGCGATCTCCTGTGATGGTTTCACCCGGTTTTAAGAGCTCGTAGTAAATCACACCGAGCTGATCCCACCAAATACAAATCATAACCTTGGCGCCGTGAATATTCGGTTTTGCCGTCGACGAAGAAGCATGCCCGGACTTTCCCCATGATTTTCTGCGTTTAGGATTATCGTATCGAACCCACTTTTCATCACCGGTTACGATTCGATGTAAAAACCCCTTACGATTTTGTCTTTGAAGCAGTTGCTCACATACAAATAGACGGCGCTCGATGTCCCTCGGTTTCAACTCGTACGGCACCCAGTTTCCTTCTTTCTGAATCATGCCCAGGGCCTTGAGACGTTTTGAAATGGCTTGCTGACTCACTCCCAACGATACGGCAAGCTCTTCTTGGGTTTGGCACATATCTTCATCAAGCAATGCTTCTAGTTGTTCATCTTTGAAGGTTTTTTCTCTTCCACCACCATGTTTGTCTTCGACATCGAAATCACCATTTTTAAAACGTTGAAACCACTCCCGACACGTTCTTTCACTCAGAGCAGCATCACCGTAAGTTTCTGAGAGCATTCGATGCGCTTCAGCTGCATTTTTTTGCGAATTGTAACAGAAAAGTAAAACTTCCCGCAAATGGCGAGAATTGGGCACATAAACGGACATTTTCGAGCGTGAATAATACGAAAACAAGAACAACTGTCACTGAAACGGCGATGACAATTCGTTAGGCACTGTTCACACTCACTTTAAAGGCATTACCATCTATGTATTTCAACCAGCCTCAGCCGGTACAGCCACCTATCGGAAAACGGCGGAAGCAAAGTTGTACACCTGATACAAAGAAATTTTAAGTTTGTATTCCTTGTTTGGTAGCACATATATTTGTGAAAGTGCTTTTCGAATTTAAAATTAATAAAAAGCAAGCACAGAAATAGAATAAGCAACGAACATTTGGAGGCTTTATTAAAATTGTCGACAACTGATATTGATATCATTTGGATAATTTATTAGAAGGATCATGGAAGAAGGAAGATTAGAATTGTTTTTTTTTAATAACATTACAGAAAATGAAATTTTTTTTTTTTCGGTGTACATACTGAATTCCATTTTTTTGTTTGCATTTTTTTGGGCAACTTTACATGTATTGGTGTTTGCTCTTCCATAAGAAGATTTTGGGCACCCCTGTTATAGAGCTTCAAGTAACACAAAATTTACTGAAACGAGTGCTGCAGAAACAAATTTGATGATTTGGTATATGAACTAAATATTTAAACTGTTAATACATTTCTTTAATAGGTTGTCAAACAAATTTATAAAAGCTGCATGAAGAAAAGAAAGCTTCAATTTCCAACTTAGCTAAAAATAAAATAAAAAATAAAACCTTAGAAATCAGTTCTTCGCTTTGTAATTCTCTCTTTTCTGCAGCCGTGCATTTGCATGCTGGAAGAACGCCATAGTTACCCTTTCGAATTCTGGCTCAGATGCTGCAGCGGAGAATTTTTTACTGGTGGCTTCTAAAATAAAATAATATATTAATAGTAATCCACATCCACATCCACAGAATGTTCAAGGCACGCCGGCAAGCTACTTTCCGGGCGCCTTGATAGCAGATCTATGATCTGCTTTACCTCACTTTTAATTTTCGACGCACTCATACTTCCCATTTTATTTTCAATTCCTTTTTTCGCTTTTCCTTTCGCCTTTCGCTTTTCCTTTCCGTCAAGCACTGCACTGCAAATTTTCTTGAAATTCAATTTTCACTTTTCCAAAAACCACAAAACGCGCAAAATTAACAAAACATGTTTTTCAAAACATTGCTGCCACTTTGACGGTTTCGCAAATTCGATTTTAGTGCTGCCGTACCATTACTGAAAATTGACTTGAGAATGTAATTAATCTCAAATTGTTGGCAATAGTGAATATCAATTTGAGAAAGCCTTTATTTTCAAATGATTAGCAAATTGAGAATTACAAAATTATCAAAGGTGGTAAATGTCGATTTTTTTCTCAACTCTTCTCAAGTCGTACTCAAGTTGATAGCAAACATTTGAGAAACTGTTGAGAAAATATTCATTTTCAAATTGTAATAATGCTGGAAAACAATTTGATATCAAAGGGTTTCTCAAAGGTTTGAGATTTTTTTGTTCAGTATTTGTTGGGCTAAATCACGAGCACACTCACCGGTGGAATAACAAATTCAAAGACGATGTGCAAATAAATAACAAAAAAATACTAATACAAAAAAACAAACAACAACAGCATTAATAATATTTCATATTATAATGATAATATAATTATTTCACAAAAAACTATTATTTTACTCATTCCCATAGAAACTATACTGGTTCAAAAATGGGGACCTCAGTTCCCCATTGCACGGGATTAGGGTGCAAAAACAATGCACAGAGTGAAGGTTAATTGCAGTACTGGATTAATTAAATATCGAAATGCATATATATTCTTCATTGACTCAATAAGACCTGACTTGAAAATTCTGTTTTCTGGAAGAATCATAACTTTTGCATGCATTCATGAAAATTACTTTTATATTGCGATTTAAAAACTAAAAGTTACTGACTGGTATTTATTAAAAAAGTCACTGACTGATTTTTATTGATGCCTTAAAAAATAAAAGTCACTAACTGATTTTTATTGATGACTTTTACAAATAAAAGTCACTTACTGATTTTTATTGATGACTTAAATAAAAGTTACCAATGATTGTAATTATCATAGGACAACTAAAATAAAATCGAGGAAAAGCTGTTATTTACTGTTATTACACTTCATATGCCTTCTTGTTTGCTTTCTTAGCGTAAGTTACAACCGGAGGTACTCGAATCATACCTTAGGTTAGGTTACCTTAGATTATGGTAAACACCCTACCAAGTTTCCCACTGGGAAGCGTTCAACAGCCAGCGTGAGATGCACGAACGGACATTGCTAAATCGAACGCATATGACCGCTCGCTCGAAGGCAAATACTCGTACATTGAAAACAAAGTACATTGACATTATAATCAAATGACAGCTTCCATAAGCAGTAACGGAGGGCGGGTGAAAGTGCAGTGCTGAGTATGTGCTGAATGGGCTAAATGTTGCCATGGAACATTATGGAATGCTTACGAAGCGCTATGTGACTTGTTTCATTGTGCCAAGAACGCAGGCACCCAAAATTAGCTACATATACGTTGTATACAGGGAATGGAAGAGAAATTTTGGGGCGACATTTTGGATCCAAATATCGACGCAAATTTCTCAAAAACCGGCGGAATTCCAACCAGCAAATTCAAAACTCTGTGCTTTCCAAATGAGTTGCGATTTGTTGTAAAACTTGTCACAAAGCAAATGCTATTGAGGCAGCGTGCGCCATAGTCACGAAACAACGAATCAATCTTTAAACCTTCCACAAATGCCTTCACAGCTACGCACACTTTTTGTGACGGTTACTTCAATATTTGGGACAACTGTCACAAACGCTAAAATTTTGCTTGGTGCAAAAACCTTGACAGCAACACTTTTTTTATTTATTACAACTTTATTACACAGAAACAAATCAACGAAACCGTTAGACCTTCGGCAATTGAAATAAACCGTCTTTCATCGCTTCTAAACGCCTTCACAGGCGCCAAAGAGCCATTAAGCACTTTTTCTTAGCATTTTTCAAACAATAGTCAGCTATGAAATACATTTTGCCGCTCAGCGTGTCGCAGGCGCCAGATTGTGCATGTCATCCCAAATAAGTTTTTTGTGTCGTAATACAAAAAATTCTGATCAGTTTTAGTCTTAATAACACTTTACCAACACTTCCTGTCGCCCGAAGAAAGCGTGCTAGCAATTAAGCTTCCGCTTACTGAGGGAAACTACCGTTTCACTAAAGCGGTGAACTGTAATTTTTTCTGTTTGTCGGATTTGTTGGCATTTATTGGCTGCTCTCCAGACTCGTCGATGCTGCTTATCGAGATCTCATTTCGGAATTCTTGCTTGCTTTGCAACAAAAATTATCTCCGCATACCGGTGCGCGCGCGTATGTGTGTCGACACGCACGCACACACTCGCAGCTGTGGAACACGTACTAAGACTATTCGGTAAACACACCCGGCACTGCTTATCAATGGAAACTGCTCGCGTTGCATTTGCAAAAAACAAAAACAAAGACATTTAACGATAGAAATTACAGCTGCGGTCAAAATAATAGTAGTACGCATACTACGAAAAGAAAATTAAGAAAAAATAACCTCATTTTCTTTACAAATACATTAGTCAGAATAAGTTTGCGTACAAGGGTACATAGTTTTTTCATATGAAAAATAAATCACTTAAAGTAATTTTTCAAAAACAAAATCTTTTTTATTTTTTCCATAAACTTAGTTCTTTTATTCTATTAAGATAATAATAACAAAAACTTAACCAAATTGTAAAAGAAGGGCCAAAAACAAAATGTGTTATGAATTCACCTCAGAAAAAGTTTGCGTACAAGATAAGGTTATGTAGGAAAAATTTAATTTAAACTAAGTTTTGTCCAAAAATTAATAACTTTTTGGATATGCTTCTCTTATTGGAACTCCCTGCAGAAGTTTCGGCATAAATTTTATTAAATTATGTGTTTTTTCAGCTGTTCTTTTGATATATCCTTGAATTGTTATATTTCTTTACTATATCTTTGAATATGGAGTGTTGTTGGGCTCAGGGTTCAAGTAAACCTTTATATATTTAATTAAATGTACGTTAGGTGACTAGGGAGGAACTCTTTCAACTTTTTTGAACCAGTTAATAGCAAAGATAGCTTCACATTGTATGCATTGCGCCTTAAGGTCATGGTAAAGTTGAAAAGAAATGTTGGAACCTGATCCAAAATTTTGAAACCTTGGCTTGCATAAGCTTTTAGAATATGTAAATAACCCCTCGGAACCATTTCTGAATAAAAAAACACAGCCTGCTCACTCCTTTACTAGACATGCAGTCCCATACCATACCCCCTCATATGCTATGCTTTACTGTTAATATCAGATTTTTGTTATTAACTGAATCCATCCAAACCATTATCAGAGAATAATAAATCTTCCTACTCCATAGATAACAACACATAGTCCCGGAAATTACTATATTCCGCTTTTGTCCGTTCCAGACTCGAATATGCGGCCTTTATTTAGAGGCCGTCTTATGCCTCTGGAATATCTCGCCTTGAGCGAGTTCAGAAGGTTTTTATCCGCTTCGCTCTTCGGTCTCTGAATTTTGTCGATCCGATCCCTTCCTATAGTGCTCGGTGTCAGCTTTTGAATTTAAATACGCTTGATAGTAGGAGATCATTTCTATCACTGAAATTCCTGTTTGGTATCATTAATGGACTTGTTGACTGCGCGTCTCTTCTTGAAAGGATAAACTTTAATATTCCAGCAACTTCGTTACGGCGCACCGAGTACTTTAATGTTGGCTTGAGTAAATCAAACTACGCTCGAAATGCTCCTTTGACAAGAGTACTAACGGAATATAATTATCTCTCAAATTCTTTGGATATTGATCTTGGTCTATCTAAAAATATTTTTTGCAATACTTTGTCTAATTCTAAGTTTCTTAGGTAATTTGAATTGTTATCTTTCTATCTGTTACTTCTGTTAGTCTGTAAGTTGTTAGACTGAAATAAATAAATATTTACAAATTCGGTTTTCTAGACTTTTTGATGGACTCTTTCACGAAAGAAATTCTGTGCTCCTTGTAAGCAAGCTAAATATGGGCTTCTTACATGCTGTTATGTAGGGGAAATATGTATTTTTCATGACTTTTCTTATAAAGGCACTGCTACTGGGTTTTATGAAATATTTCTGTACATTTCTGAAGATATTGGATGCAACTAGCCTTACAATATGATGCACTGATCGCAAAACAATCTAATCCTAAGCTTAAGAAAATGGCCAGATCGTAGCAAAGAAGCAAGAATTTCTAGTTTTTCGAAATTTAAGATGGCTTTTCAAAATGACGAATGTGCTCTTCCAAAAGTTTACCAAATTTCACGAAATTTTTTGTCAATTTGGGAAAGATTTAGTAAGATTATCCTTTATCCATTTTTTTTTCGCTTGGGTTCTATTTTTTTAACAAGTTATACGTGTTAACCCTCAATCACCCACCCCTATTAAAATCACGTATCTACCCACCCTGAGTCCCCGGGACTCACATTTTTTGTTTACGAAATAATGCAATATCTAATAAATTTTTATGGTTTTTTATTTTTTTGTAGACCACATTAAGACCTCTTGTTACAGATTTCATTCCATATCTTTACATAACTCTAATAAAAATTCACTTTTTTATGGACAGAAAAAAAATACGCTAAAAAACATGTACTAAACATTTTATACAAACAAAATATATAAATAAATTAACAAAAAAAATTATTTTTACATAAATAACTTAAAAACAAAATAACTATTCAGAAAAAAACTTAAAGTTATACTTCATTATATAAAATAAGAAAACGGGCAGCAGGTTGAATTACATATATTGTGCACATACCTGACATACCTTTTTGGTACAACTAAGGCAAATTGTTATTAGCAAAACTTCTCAGAGGGTTAACACTCTCAATTCGTGAACGTTTTGCAGCCATTTTGGCATCCTAAAGTTAAATTTATACGATAATAAAAATATCTACAAGTACAATTTTTGTAACACAAAACACCACCCTGAGTCCCCGGGACTCACTCCATGCCAAAACTCAGCCTTGTAATTGTAGTGCGCTAACTTCCGATCGTCTTCGCGTTCTGTGCGACCCTGTACGAAGGTATACGAAAGTTGGACACCGAAACACAAAAACACAACCTACACCAGCTTATTAAAGTTCGTAGTGAGTCCCCTGGACTCAGGGTGGGCGATTGAGGGTTAACAATAAAATCATAAAAAAAACTAAAGAATTAAATTCAGTTTAATTCGATTTAAATTAAATACGCCAAAAGCTCCAAAATATGGACGGTCAAAAAAATAGTAGTACGCTTTACTTTGATAAAAATGAAACAAAAATTGTGTTACATTTTAAAAGACTTAGTGATTAAATAGTAATAACGTAATTTTTCTTCAAATTAATATTTAGTTGCGTGACTGTTGTTCGCTTTACTGCAGCACAGAGCCGATGCATTGAATTAACCGAATTTTCATATCTTTCTCTAGGTATTATATGTTCCATGCGTGATCTACTGCTTCTCAAAGTTGATTATTATTTGTTACATTATAGTGAGCAACTGCTATCTTCACGTCGCACCTCAAATTTTTAATTGTATTGAAGTCTGGTGACTGTGCGGGCCATTCCATAACCCTAATACTGTTCTTGCGAAGCCCCTTTCGCGCGACCTTGCTTGTATGCTTTAGGTTATAATCTTCTTGGAAGACCCAAAGCATTTGGCGTTTTTTCACGGGCATACGGTAGCACGATTTCCTGCAAGATTCGTACATATACCCATCGATCCATCGTTTTCTTGATCAAATAAATAGGACCACCTCCATAAAACGTAAAACATGCCCAATAAATCCGAGTAAATCTAACCCAAAAATCAAATTTTAACATTAGCTACAAACGTATGCAATTATAAAGCGGCTCATACACGTTACAATCTGGTCGTGCGACCGCTCGTGCGACAGGTTGGTCGTTAGGACAGACACGTTGCGATTTCCGACACAACTCGTTCGCCCAACTTAATTTTTCTCATAAATTTTGTTGAGTGCAGACGAAATGACAAACAAAATAATTGCGCTTCTGATCATCAATGAAATTATAGAAGAGGAAGAAAGCATTGGAAATTCAAACGCAGTGTCCGTGGAAATATTTTCCAATTCATCGTTCGAACACATGCTCGAGCGACCTGCCACTGGCATTTCTAAATCCTTTAGAAATTCAAACAAATCAAAGTACCATAGGCTGGTGACATAAATGTCATCGGACCCAGCGCCAGATTTTTCACCTTTGTGAATTGAAAAAAATGTGAAAATTGGGATCATTTTTTTATAGGCTGCCAAAAGTTTTTCATATGTGGTATGACGAAAACTTTTATTTTTGTATCTTCCACATTTGCTGTTTGCATAGTTCCGGCAAATTTCGATAAGCTTCGATTAACAGCCCTATTCTGGCGAAAGTCTGACAATTGATTTTCTATTCAACGCTTGTTAGATTTTTTATCAGAATTTTTTGTTAGCATATTCTTACGCAAATCTGACAAGCAGAAAGCTGTAAAATTTCACCACAGAGCACAGTGATTCGACTCCATACAACCGCGGGACAAAATTAGAAGGAGTGGTCCGTTCTTCATAAAATTTGGTATACTAGTTAATCATGGTCTGCTGAATTGAAATCTCTATTTTGTTTTTCTTAAACTTTTGTAGTTTGGCAATGCCTGAGACTTAAATTTGCAATTTTCGTCATTTTTGGAGAGCTGTAGCTCTAATTGTGTTGGCTAGATTTTTCAGATTTTTCATTTAATCGTTAATGTTAACATTGATAATTCCAAAGACTAACAGAAATTGTCTTAGGACTCTCTGGTTTTGCAATAAAAATGGTAATAATAGATGTATGTTTTGCATTTGTGCAGATTTTTCCATTTTTTATGCTGATTGCATACTTTTAGGCATAAATAAAATAAATTTTGTCGAAAAATACGTGTTTAGACCACTTTTCAAATTTAATTATTTTCTGAGATCGGAAGATATCGGAGGATATAATTACATTATCCGACAAACAAAGAATGGTTCTCAAAATAAAAAAAATTCAGGAACATACTTTCACATACTTTTTAGATATTTTCCTCTAAGTTTTTCCAATTTTCAGATTTTTGATTTAGAAAAATATTTTGAATTGAAAGTGAAGTAAAATCTTCAGCTTTGCAAATTTTGAGAAAACATTTAAAGCAAAAATGGCCACATCATTTCTTAATCGATGTTGAAAGTTTTAGCAACTTCTTGGTGACAATCTATTTTTACAAATTTTTTTACTCAATAGACTAAAAAACAGAAAATATGTGTTTGCATTTTTTTGTGAAAAAAGTTTCAACTTTGAGCCGCTTTTGCACAGACACTAATTAATTTTTTGCACAGATTTTTTGGGGTTTTCTTAGTTGGAGTTTTACCTTTCAAATGACATCAAAATCGTTAAATTCTGAGACTATACATTTTTTGAATTTTGTCTATGGAACGAATCACTGTGCAGAGAGGTGAAAATTTCTGTTTGTTTTGGTTTCACTGTGAATGGCAAATAAATGAAAAAGAAGAAGAAGAAGCTGCGAAATTAAAACATTTGAAATTGAATTCAAATAAAATGTCCATTAAGAAGTAAGTATTCTTTACAAATTTGACTGATTTGATTATTAAATATTTATTATGTTTCAAGGTTCGAGCGAACTACGCAGGAGCAGCTGCAATTTTTTCTTCAATTTTTGGGGGACCATCCCGAGCTGCAAGCTGGGAAAAACAGCCCAAAGGCACCGCGGACTGTCCAAAATTTATGGGGGCAGATGGCGGACCACCTCAACGCTATGAGGGGGCCAACGCGTACCCCATCAACATTGAAAGAAGTAAGTTTTGAACATTTGGGTCCACATACGACAGTATAAATTCTCATACATTTTTCGATTTCAGAGCTTGTCACAGTGGAAGTATCAGTTGCGGAATCGTGCCCGGAAGGCAAAAGTGCAAATGGCGATGACGGGAGGAGGACCTCGTGTTACAGATGGGGCATTCCACGCGAAGCGGACAGGTAAAAAATCTCGATGTTTCCGATTTCAGTAATATTTGAGTATGTTATGATGACTAGTTAAAGAGTTATGGGACTTTGAAGTTTTCGGCAACCGGTTGGCATGCAGTACTTCAAAGCCGATTATGGAGTCATAAAATTATATATTAAAATAATTAAACCACTGGATTTCTTACTTCATTTACTGAGCTTTTTAATTGTATTTTTGGAGAAGAAAAAAAAAATTTGTTTTCGTAAAAAAAAAACCAATTAATTTTTTTTCCTTGATTTTCACTAAGTTCGTTTTTTTTATTTTTTTATATAAATTGCTAATATTGTAAGGAACATTGGTGCCAACTTTTATAATAGGCGTGGAAGTGGATTAGGAGCTAGACTGAAAATACTGCCGAAGGGTGGCGTCCAGCACACAGTTTCACTAAATGCGCACAAGCGGCGGGCATCAGGCGCGGCACACGTATCAATAATACGTATAGGTAGAACATACTCAAATATTACTGAAATCAGAAACATCGAGGTTTTTTACCTGTCCGCTTCGCGTGGAATGCCCCAGATGTAACCGAGTTCGAACAGGCCCTACAAACTTTCGGCGCTGCAGCTGTAAATGGCCTTCCAACAGTTCAAGCACTAGGGCTGCAGGTAATTGCACCAGTTCAAAAAACAATTGCGCTCCATATGATAGCCTTTTTTACACAATTAGGAATCAACACAACGAACTGCAAGCCATTCCTTTAGATGATGCTGAGCGCGATCCGCCCCGTGCTGATATTTTTGTCACAGCGGCTGAGGGAGTTTCACCCGCTGAAGCTACATCTCTTCCTACGACTGAAGGAGCGCCGGCAGCTGATGCTGCCCTTCGTTACACGCCAGAGGAAACAGCAAGAAATACCAGAAGCTCGCCAAGGAAAATAACACTGGAAACCATCTATTCAGATACCGCCAAAGCTATTCAAGAACGCAATAAAATAAGTACCAAGATGCACACAGTTCTCGAGGAAATTAGCCGAACCCTGCAAAAATTAAACGAAAAGCTAGATAAAATGTAAATATTTGTACAAAACAGTATTGTTATGAACTGCTTTTTAATTTTTTAATGTGTTTTATTATCTATTTTTTAATGAAATGATCTGAATAGAAATTATATGGACTGAGTTATAAAGACAATATATAACGGGATCTTTTTCTCCTTCTATCAGAAACGGACTTTCTGCAGTTTCGATACTGTTGTCTGAATTCTGCAATTCTTCTTCGGCTTCGTTATCAATGTCTATTGGCATTGACCCTCACAATGAGCTGGGACATGTGGCCCAGCGCGTGTGAGACGGAAGCTTGGCTCATTGTTGTATGGTAACTGCTTCCCACACACTTCTGATACGATCCATGTGCATAAAAAAACAGTGACGCCAGGAAACGACACATGAATGGCAACGTGGACTTTTGAGTGTCGTGCGGCTCCAGCTCCAAAAGCAGAGTGATTTTGGAAAACGAAAATTTTGAACGAAAATGCTTTCCTGCATAGCAAAAGGGTCGCTTTCGTCGCGCAAGGTCCTCAAGAGCCTTGTCCTCTTCACAATTTCATTTTTTTAGCCGCTTGTCAGCTCCTTCTACGTACCTGACAACTTCTCTGACAAGTGTTAGATAAAGAGCTTTCGAAAAATGGTCAGAATACGAAAATCTAACAATTGATAGAATCTATTCAATTGTCAGCATGGTGAGTTTTGTTAGGTTTGCCAGAATAGGGCTGTAAATCACTCCAGTTTTCGTTGCGCTCGTCCATTTCGTTCGCAACGCACAAAAGCTAAAACACGAATGAAATCAGAAAGTTGCACGAAATTGTACAACATGCCCATACACGTTGCGACCGCTCACACAACACGACCAAAATATCAAAATATTTTGATTTTCATACCACCGGTCGTGCGAGAACCGAGTCCAGTTGTACAACAAATTGCAACGTGTATGGGCCGCATAACAATGCTTTTTTCTTGTGTTCTGTCTATATAAAAGTATCCTACGGTTAAAGCAAGAAAGGCGAAGCACTACTATTATTTTGACCGCAACTGTACATATGACTGCAAGGCAACAAGCCGACACTCATTAGCAGTTGTTTAGTTTGTTCTTTATGCCTTTACTTGCATGGCATTTATCTTTTTTTATGAATGATGCGTCCAAGTGCGATTTTAATCAGGCGAAATGCCTTGATAACCTATAAATTCAATTCACGTTTTGGTACTCGCGGACCACCGGCACTCCAGAAAATTCGTTTAACCCTTCGTTGCATGATTTAATTTTCGTGAAGAAAAAACATTTCTGTCATATAATTATTGTTGCTTGTTAAGTTCTGATGGTAAAAATTAAATTTTGTGGAATTCCTGTATCTATGAAAGAAGTTTTGCGGACATTTTCCGTGTCCTGGTGAGAACGCTACCGCCGAAATAAAAGTCGGTTTTATCTATATTTTTGGCTACTACGGGGAGTCGAACAGAGGTCAGGCGTCACTGTATACTCGTAATTCAACGCACTAAACAGCTGAGCGACGGCGACCGCCATATCACCATCGCCATCAATAACCAAAATTATTTTACCAAATCGAAACACTTGTTGTTTTTTCGATTCTTTTGCACATACTTTCAATGTTATTCGCAAAATGCCGTTAGTAATCAAATGTTTTAACATAAAAGACACAACTGAAGAATGAATAACTGTAAAATGGTGAATAGAATAGCATATATGCAATGCCATGCAGCGAAGGGTTAAATGCGACACACACACACACTCTATCTTTGCCACGGTTTCGCGATGTTACAAGGCAAAAGAAAAAACTATAGCAACCAGTTCTCAGATCGCTGAATTTTCGGTTTTGGGTAGTGGACTCAAAACAACATATTAGTGACAGAGGTGTACTGGAAGATAGACAATATTTCAGGACGCTTAAGGACGTTAAGAAACTGGGAACTTTTGAATATCAAAAGCTCGCTTTTCTTCAAAGTCAGCTTTCAACATAGATTTACTCTGCATTCTTATAAAATTTCTGAAACTTTGAGCACATTTTTGAAAAGTTTTATTCTTAGTTAACACAGGTCATATTTCAGGTGCTAGCGTTGCTGGTTTAGAAACTACAGACGTTTGAGCAGTTTAACTATGGCGGTGAAATTTTAGGACGTAGCTATGGAGGTGGTAGTTAAAATTACACCGACCTTTAGCATCTATATATGGTACCCAGAACCTAATTTTTGTATATTTTCATTATAAAAACACATAAATGAAATTAATAAACTTTTGTTATTAAAAAATAATTCAATTTTATTTCAATACCTTTTTTTTAGTATCATAAAAAATTGTACTCACAAATTGTATAAAAAACAAATATTTTAAAAGGAGCAAAAACGTATACAATTATTTTTTTATAGTTCAACATATAGTGTATGTTTACAAAAATAAAGAGAAACATTAAAAAAGGGGATCAGTTTAGAAACGGCAGCCTGGTATTTCGAGTGATTTTTCACTCTTCCAACACAATGGACATTCAATATAAACACCCTGCGGGACACTGATGCTCAGCTGACCCATCATCTGACTATCAGCGCTGATCAAAGTTTCCATCACCTTTCCCATCACCTTCTTAAGGGCTTTGTGAAAAAAGTGATGGAAACTTTTGTGTACATGTGATCTTGCATCACCTTTCAGCACACGAACTTCAGTAACTTGTGGAACATATATCTGTCTCATTTACTCCTTTTACAATTGAATGCACGCTTTCAGTCAGCAATGATGAAGAAGTTTAGCACCACTGATGTGTAAATGCATCACCGCTGATGTAAATATCCATCAACGGTGCTAATCACCGCTGATGTGAAAGCTCATCACCACTGATGTGTAAATGCATCACCGCTGATGTAAATTTCCATCAGCGGTGATGTGAAAATTAATAACACAAATTTTATAATTATTTGTATGTATTGCAACAATATACTTAACAAATACAAAAATTAATTAAAAATTAAGATACAGCAATAACAGAAAGCATAGCAATACAAATAGAATTAACAAGAATTGGTGAAATACATAGTAATCCAAAAAAGCTTAAGACGGCATGAGAGAGTTGAGTTGGGAGCTTTATAAACGCCAAGGCGCTGAAATTAGTTGCATCCGTTTTGAAAAATCCTGCAAATATCATTAAAAAGTTGATCACGTTTATTATTTTTGTTTTATTTAATTAATTTTGTTTATACTTATCTTTAAATTCTTTTAGAAAGCCTTTCATTATCTTCGTCGAGTCCCGCGTCCACCACGTTCACTGAAATTTCCCAACATAATGTCAAAATCGAATCTGACAAGGTGCCACGTGGTGGCGGCTGGCATAGCTATCTCTTTTCTACACATAGTTATCTATACGGATGAACTGTTAAGTTCTATCTGTGCTCTAGTTTCTGTCAGCGCTGAGGCATTTATTCCAGGGACCGAAAATAACTGTTATTTTACAATTTTCAAATCAAAAAGGCATAACGAAAAAATTGTCGGTGGACTTTTCCAAATATACCATTATGATCGTAATGGCCTCAGCTTCACAAATATGACATGCCTTTTAAATTTTTGACTTTTACTATAAAAGTTAAAAATAACTGTTATTTTGTGCCTTTTATAATTTCAGGCAAAAATAACTGTTATTTTTTACTTTTATTTTATCGGTCAAAAATAACAGTTATTTTGTGACTTTTATTTTTTCGGTCAAATATATCAGGCAATTTGAATTTTTTCAAAGGCCATTTGACCGACTAAAAATCTATTGATAAAATTTTTTTCGCCTCGTCAACGCGCACATTTTGAGCTATAAAACTTGTTTCAGTCTTTAGTACAACGGCCGCAATGGAAAGATTCCTCTAAACAAAAACATTCAAAAAATGTCGATGTCATCGTTGCGCTTCGAATTGAGCAAACTTTTTTTAGCTTTTTTAAATCTATTTTTTAGCAATACTTGTACGCAACTTGTACGCAGAGACCTAAAATAATTATTATAAATATTTTTGGAAATAAAAAAATTGCCCTTATTTAAGATATTTTTATAAATATTGCTTTATAATAATTATTTCCAATACAAATTTTTTTACATGGCCTGTAACTATTATCATGTAATAAATATTTTTACGTTGTGCAATAACTGTTATGAAAAAAAATTGTTTTTCGTCCTCGATAATCATTATTTTGCGATTTTTTTTTACGTTGCTTCATAACTTTTATTTTCGATTTTTTTTTTACGTTGCCGATAACTATTATTTACCAACAATTTTTTTTTTACGTTGCTTCATAACTTTTATTAAAGAAAAATTTTTTTTACGTTGCCTTGCCACATTTTCAGTTCAAATTGATTTTTAATTGTTCCAATACATTTATTTGTAGTACAACAAATTGACAAACGCAAATTTATTGCAGAAAACCAATTTACACCAACAACTAAAGTGCATTTTAATTTTTGTGCACATGAAAATCGTATATGGCTGTTTTGAGGTGTTTGTAATTTAATTTAAATAAACAAAACCCTTATTTATAAAAAAACAAATTCTTCGGACGGTTGGATTTGAACCTACAACCTTTGGAATTAAAGCTTGCGTACACTACTGTGAAGCCACAAGCTGACTTACATCATGTTAGAAAAAAAGAAGATAGAAAAGTAGCCACGCGGAAATTAGTTCTATCAATATTATCACGTGTTATTAAGTAGCAATCGTAAATAACAATTATAACGTGTTATCAACAAAATCATTATTATGCATTGTACGTGTACGTGAAGGAATAAGAAATCTATATATGTACATATGTATAATTGTTTGTCCTGACTAACTGACTGATTAATCACCGCCCAACCCAAAGCTACAAATATGAAATTTGAACTGTAGGTACATATTGAAAAATGAAGACGCTAAGACGGGATTTTTTTAAAATCGGGGTCTAAAGAGGCAAAACAGGGGTTAAGTTGTTGTATGAAGAAACTTGATATAATAAGCCTATTGATTTCAAATATGGTGAAAACACTTCAAATGAGAAGTAATGAGATGAGAATTTTTTCATAAAAATCGACCCCGCAGGATGGCTTTCGCCTCTAATGAGACAGAGAAAAAGGGTTCGACAAGAGCGTTGGCTTCACGCCACTCGTTCCACACCCCCAACAACTGACGGAAATTGCAATCCTTCGCAATTCCTTATTACACCTCCTCCATCCCGGGTCCGAAAAGAGGACAGTTGCCACTCCAGTGCGACTTGCTCCAAGCGCTGCAAATCCCGCAGACGTCGGACTGATCGGGTATAAACTCCAAGATCTATAAGATCTCCCTCTTGGGTGGAACGGCTCCAGCAATTCTTCGATGCTGAGCCAAACGGTCCTGCTCAAACAGTTCCAATTCCGGATCAAAGAGCGGTTGACTGCCACCACCCTCTCGAAGAGCAAACCGACATCTTCGATCGGTTCCCTTGCTTCTCTCGAGCCCTGCGAATAGGTGCATATACACTTCAAAAATTCCCCCACGCTTAGAAAAAGTAAATGGCAACTTGACCAATTTTTTTATTTATATATCTCCATACTCCCCCGGCTGTAGCTTAAGCGAGCTCCGCAGCTAAGCCAATTTCCCATAACCACGATGTCAGCCTCAAAATTTTTATGTCCAATTAACTGACATCCACCTTCTTTGCAGATCGTACGGTAGCCGACCATCGCAGCAGCTGCATTCGAGTTTACCCCGCATGACCGATAGGGATCCAAGCATCCGCAGTGTCTACCATCCCTCAAAGAGGTCATCGGCGCACCCACAGCCAGCCAGCCGTGAGCCGTACCACCACCAGCCAGACGTCAGCCGCATCACGGCAACCCTCCCCCCCGGCTACTTCATTAATTGCACTCTGCAATGGCGGCCGCGATGGCTAAATGAGTGGTGTGGTCGTTCAGTGATCTGTCGATCCCACCTCTAATCCCTTCCTTTCCTTATCCTCTTGTACTGATGTTCCCCCTATTTATGCTCCCCGGCTTCGGCCGTTTGTCTCGTTCAATGTTTCATGTACTCTTTGTTACTCATTATTCACCCGTCGAATAAACCACACCATTCAACCCGAACTTCATCGCGTTTTAATTCTACCGCTCCGCCGACGTAAACACACTTAACTAGTCGAAAACAGGTTAACAGCGAGCTATGGTCTACGGGCTAACCCAGAAGGGTTCCAAGAAGGCGATCTGGTAATGCTCAACAACCCGCAGCGGAAGGAAGGTTTGTGTCCAGAAGTTCAAACATCATGGGAAGGACCGTACAAAGTCGTGACAAAGATTAATGACGTGGTGTACAGAGTTCAACGCTGCTGCAACAGAAGCGCTAGGCTGAAAGTAGTCCATTTGGAGCGCTTGGCGTCTTACTCCGGCGAAGCCTCGGCACTTGTTCGGGACGAATAAGTCTAAGTGCTGGGCAGTGTAACGATGAGGCACTCTCTGCTGTGCTATGCATGAATGCGAGCATACTTTTAGGCATGCACTTTGAAGTACGGCCGGCATGCTATAATGCCGATATGGCAGGGATGGTTCGCGAATGGTAATGGAATGTGCAAGAACCATCGGCGCGATAAACCAAACAAGTATAAAAGCAGCAGTGTGCAGCGCAGAGAGTCGAGTCTGTGTTGAGCAAGCAAAGGGGAAACATGCAATAGTAGTAGTGTAAAGTAGTAACAAGTGTAAATTTGTAAATAAAGCGTTTGCGCTGAGTAACTGAAGTAGTTTTATTTTCAAGCACAATCCAAAACGAACTTAGAGAAGTCATTTTCGTAACAATATGATATTTAACGTTTTGAACATTTTACAAATTATGCTTTTGTGCGTTTTCCTGCCGCCGAATGTCCTAAGCCAGTGACAAGTTCTAACTTGCCAATCTTAGCTTCCCCACCAGGGTTGCCCTTCGTCCTGACAAGACGGATCAGCACGGTTGCAATCCGGCGGCGAGAGTGCGCATTCACAATTATTCTTAAACTAAAACTTGAAATTCGCTGGAATTCCTCATCAGATTCCTTCTTCTATACCTTTGACCCCATTTCCAATTCAGTGTCGGTAACAAAAAGACATTCTCTCAGCTGTCGCGAAACTTTTTGACCTGGCCACCCTGCTTTCGCCTATTATGATTCAAGCGAAAATGCTTCTCTAACAACTCTGGTTGGAACTAACAGACATTCATCGAGAATCTATCATCCAATTCTCTCCAAGCGTCCAGGTCCAAATTCATGGATTCTGCGACGCCTCTTAAAAGGCATATTGTGCATGCATCTATGTACAAACCTATGCCGACCATGAAGGCCCTTCCTCTCATCTCTTGGCAGCCAAAAGCAAAGCCGCTCCTCTGCAGACGATAAGCTTGCCACGCCTAGAATTGTGCGGTGCCCTGCTACTAGCCAAGCAGGTGAAACAAGTACGAACACACCTTGCTTTTCGGACTCGTAACCTAACGCTCTGGTCTGACTCGTCCATCGTCGAGAAACCACCCCATACTTGGAAAACGTATTGTTACGAAAATGAGTTCTTTAGGCTAACAGTCAACAAGGAATATTATTTGAACGTTATGCGTCGTTTGCGTAACGCTATCCGCCTAAAAAGGCCGGAATTGTGGAAAGACAATTCTTGGTTTTACACCACGATAATGCACCATCCCATACTGCACTCGTAATTCGCGATCATTTCGCCAAAAACTCAACCCATATCGTTCCGCAACCACCGTATTCACCTGATCTGGCGCCGTGCGACTTCTGGCTGTTCAGCAAGCTCAAAAGACCGCTCCGGGGACACCGTTTTGATACGATAGAGGAGATTCAAGCCGCAGCGAAGACGGAACTGAAGGCCATCCCGGAAAGTGACTACAATCAGTGTTTCGAAGATTGGAAAATCCGTTGGCATAATTGCATTGCATCGGGAGGGGATTACTTTGAAGGGATGAAATTGATTTGGAAGAATAAATAAATAATTTTCAAAATAAATACAATGTCACCTTTTTGGACACAGTAGTATTTAGTTCTGAGATCTGAGATAAAATACATCCCTACGGGACATGGGTGATGGAAACTCCAACACATAAATCGCAAAAACTAACGCATTCACATATTGTGGTCAAATTTTTGTACTGGAGCCACTTCAGTGGAAAAGAGACAGTTTGGCTATGAAATTATTTTATAAGAGAGAGCGAGATGAAGGGCTAATGTACATTGAATTTCAAAATTTGAAAGAAAAAATCTAAATTTCATTTCATCATATGGCTTTTGCATCAGCGATGATGCATTTATACAACAGCAATTAGGAATAAATGCCTCAGAGCTGAAGGAAACGAGAGCACAGATAGAACTTAACAGTTCATTCGTATAGGTAACAATGTGTGGAAAAGAGACAGCTATGCCAGCCGCCACCACGTGGCACCTTGTCAGATTCGATTTTGACATTATGTTGTAAAATTTCAGTGAACGTGGTGGACGCAGTACTCGACGCGGATAATTAAAAGGCTTTCTAAAAGGACTAAAAGATAAGTACAAACCAAATTAATTAAATTAAACAAATTAATAAACTTTTAAATGATATTTGCAGGATTTTTCAAAATGGATGCAATTATTTTCAGCATCTTGACGTTAATTCAAATCTCTCATGCCGTCTTGAGCTTTTCCATATGGCCACTGATGATAAGTGTTATATACAGTGGCGCACGCAGGATTTTGTTTCGGGGGGGGTTTCGTGTAACTTTTTTGAGAACTTTGAAATGGAATAAAATTTAGATGTATGAATCTACAGACTGAGATCCAAAACATGTACAGTATGAAGGTATATCAGTATGAAGTGAGCCTCAAGATACAAATGTCTCGATAGGGAATATTTGTTGTGAACGAGCCTTAATTTTTTTTGTTTTGTTGCTATGACATCTGTCAAGCATATTTAGTATACATCAAGTCATTGAACAACTCTGAATCCCCCACCGTTTCTGATGAAAAATGCAGTGAAGGCGGCTAGGAAGGGCAGGATGCCATTGGTCATCGGAACAGACGCTAATGCGCACCACACCATCTGGGGCAGTTCGGATATAAACCCGCGAGGTGAGTCCCTCTTTGATTATATTGTTAGCACCAACTTATATGTTGCAAACACTGGGCATGAGCCCACTTTTATCACCTCGGCTAGAAAAGAGGTTCTCGATCTTTCACTGGTAAACGAATTTGCCACTAATCTGCTCATAGAATGGAAAGTCTCCACGGAGCACTCCTTCTCTGACCACAGGTATATAGATTTTCGTATAGAAGTCGCAACCCCTCTGGTCACCTCTTATAGAAACAGAGTTAGAACTAACTGGGACAATTTCAGGGAAATCTTTGTGAGATCACTGCCAAATGATGGTCCCAGTAAGATTGACTCAGTTCAGAAATTAGAAAATGCGGTAGCTTCCCTTACAGCTGCCTACAAAGTTGCCACTGAGAAGTCATGCCCCGTGAGACCACTCTGGGGTAATACGAAACCAAATTGGTGGAACTCTGAGGTAGCTGTGCTTAGAAGGGAGTGCCGAAAACTTTTCAATCGCGCTAGGGCGACAAACGACTGGTCCGAATATAAAGCCAGACTAAAGATTTTTAAAAAAGCGATAAGATCTGCCAAGCGATCCTCCTGGAGGCATTTCTGTCAGAATATAGAATGTAACTCTGAGGCCAGTCGCCTTCGCAAGATACTCGCTTCCTGTCCAGCAGTCCCTAGCTTTCTGCAAAGGGAAGACGGCTCCTGGACATCGTCAAGCCAAGAGACAATCGAGCTCCTGGTTGACACCCATTTTCCGGGAAATGGCTGTACTGACGCAACTATCCTGGGTACAACTAGTTCAACCGGCCCTCATCATAGCATGGGGGTTCAAGACATATAGGGTGTTTTTTTTAGAGGTTTGTTTTTCGAATAGAGATAAAACTGGCATTTTGTGGTCAAATCTGGCAACTCTAATGTCATTTATGTTCAGTTTGGTTTGCCATTTCATCATGAACAGGTTGACAAAAGAACAACGCTTGCAAATCGTGCAAATTTATTTCGAAAATAATGGTTCAGTTCGCGAAGTTTACCGCAAGCTCCGTCCATTTTATGGTCGACATAATCGTCCATCAGAGCAATTAATTCGGTTAACCATGGGTCGGTTTCGCACTACGTTTACTCTATGTGATAATACGCATCCGCAGAGACGTCGAACAGTGCGCACCGAAGAAACAATTGCCGCTGTAGAGCAAAATGTTGAAGAGGACCCGAATGAATCGATTCGGCACCGTGCACAGCAATTGGAGCTTTGTCCATCAACTTTATGGAAGATTTTGCGCAAAGATCTTGGCTTGCGACCTTACAAGATCCAGCTTGTGCAAGAATTAAAGCCGCGAGACCATGCAATGCGTCGTGATTTTGGTGTATGGGCCGAAAATGAGATTGATCTCGATGCTGATTTTCATCGCAAAATTTTGTTCAGTGATGAGGCTCATTTTTGGTTGAATGGCTACGTCAACAAGCAAAATTGCCGCATTTGGAGTGAAGAGAATCCACATGAGACCCTTGAGACGCCATTACATCCACAAAAACTGACTGTTTGGTGTGCTCTATGGGCTGGTGGAGTCATTGGGCCATACTTCTTCCGAAATAATGCTGGAGAGTCAGTTACCGTTAATGGAGACCGGTATAGAGCCATGATAACCGACTATTTTGTTCCCGAATTGGATGGCATGAATGTGGATAAGTTGTGGTTCCAACAAGACGGCGCTACATGCCACACAGCGCACGTCACAATCGATTTATTGAAGGAAACATTCGATGAGCGCATAATTTCGCGGAATGGAACTGTCAATTGGCCACCAAGATCGTGTGATTTGACACCATTGGATTATTTTCTTTGGGGATATGTGAAGTCGCTCGTCTACGCCAACAAACCAGAAACGTTAGGGGACTTGGAAGCCAACATTCGTGGCGTTATTGCCGACATACGGCCCCAAATGCTCGAAAAAGTGGTTGAAAATTGGACCTGTAGAATTGGCTTTATTCGAGCCAGCCGCGGCGGCCACATGCCCGAAATCATATTTAAACATTAATGGCATAAAATTATCCTTCCAATAAAGCCAAATTGATGGACATTAAAACGATTTTCTTGTGTTTTATTTCAATTCGAAGTTCTATACCTCTAAAAAAAACACCCTATAGTTAGCAGCGAAAAACTGCACTGGGCTATAAATAGTTTTCTGCCCTTCAAGTCTCCGGGGCCTGACGGTATTATACCAGCTGACTTGCAACACACATCAGACTTGGCCGTACCGTGGCTACTGGAGATTTGTGTAGCTATTCTACACTTGTCTCACATTCCTACTACTTGGACTGAGGTAAACGTGATCTTCATACCTAAAGCGGGGAAGGTCTCACACTCGAAAGCAAAAGACCACAGGCCTATTAGCCTGTCCTCTTTTCTTCATAAAGTCTTTGAAAGGCTCATCGACGTTTATATTAGGGATAAAGTGGGCCATCTTCTTTCACCCAATCAACATGCATATACGAAGGGCAAATCCGTGGAGACGGCTCTTCATGCACTCGTGCGGCAAATTGAATACTCCCTCCTTTTCAGAGAATATACTTTGGTCTCTTTTCTCGACATTGAGGGAGCTTTCAACAACATCATTCCGACGGCCATTACTGGCTCACTAACTAATTTGAACCTATGTAGACCGATAGTGGACATAGTTCAACTCCTTTTAACAAATAGGATTATAAACTCTTCGCTAGGCTGCTCCTCCGTTAGAAGGTGGGTCACCAGAGGCACCCCGCAGGGGGGGGTCCTTTCTCCTCTACTTTGGAACCTAGCAATAAATGACCTGCTTTTGCAACTGAACGATACGGGGTGTAAGGTAGTTGCATACGCAGACGACGTGGCATTAGCGGTATCTGGGAAGAACATTCCGACACTGGTCGATCTTCTTCAAGGTGCACTGAACCTATTGGGATCATGGTGCTCTCGGAACGGTATGGGCGTTAACCCATCCAAAACCGATCTGGTCCTTTTCACAAGGAAGCACCAAGTTCCTACATTTGACCCGCCTTCTCTTTATGGCACTAGTCTTACTGTCAGCTCGCAGGCCAAATATCTTGGTCTACTGCTGGACAGGAAACTTAACTGGAAAGCGAACATACTAGAAAGGGTTCGCAAGGCCACTGTTGCACTGTACTCCTGCAAAAGAGCAGTTGGCAAAAAATGGGGACTCCAACCACGTATCATGTACTGGATGTATATATCTGTGATTAGGCCCATTCTTTTCTATGGAGCAGTAGTATGGTGGACTGCCCTGGATAAGGGGACCAACCAGAAACCTCTGGACTCAGTTCAAAGATCGGCGGCGCTTATAATAACTGGGGCCATGCGATCGACACCGTCCAAAGGACTCTACGCCCTGCTCCACTTTCTTCCTGTTGACCTTTTCGGTAAACAAATGGCTACCCCCTCTGCAGTGAGACTAAATACCATCAATAGATGGACACGTACTGATTTCGGTCACTGCCAGATTCTAGGCAGGTCACCTGACCTACGTAACAACATAGACTACTCATTACCATCTTTTGTTTTCGACTCCAAAATCTCAACCCTCATACCGCATAGACGGGAGTGGGAGCAGGACACGGTTCCGAAAACTGGAGTATGCTTCTATACTGACGGCTCCAAACTGGATGGCAGAGTAGGAGGTGGAGTAATGTGTGAAAATCCACCCATGGAAGAATGTTTTCGTCTTCCAGATTTCTGCAGTGTCTTCCAAGCGGAAGTTCTGGCCATTTTCAAAGCCCTGTCTATGTTAAAACAACGCAACCTTCCTAAGAGTACGGTTCGCATTTTCACTGACAGCCAGGCAGCAATAAAAGCCCTTAAGAAGGTCTCAACGACATCGAAAGTGGTTAATCTCTGCCGCTCCCTACTAAATGAGTTAGGGCACGCGCACAACATTATCCTTATCTGGGTACCGGGCCACAAAGACATCAGTGGAAACTGTGTAGCTGATGAGCTTGCCAGACGTGGCACCACCCTCCCGCACCTCAGCACCACAGTCACGGCAGGCATTCCTCTTGCCTCCTGTAAACTAATGATCTGTTCACTCTTCCTAGATAAGGCCAACAGGCGTTGGCAAGGGGAGAGCACATGTACCATAACCAGACAGCTCTGGCCTGTTTTTAATCTAAGGCGTACAAGAGCACTTATCTCGCGTAGCAGGAAGGACATTAGTACGGTCGTCGCAATTCTGACAGGCCACTGTTTATTCGGACGCCATGCCGTCAGACTAGGCGTCAACAGTTGGGACTTCTGCCGCAGTTGCCACAATGAAGAGGAGGAGGAATCCATCAGCCACCTTCTCTGCAACTGTCCGGCTCTATCTAGACGAAGATGGAAAACCCTAGGCTCTCCTTTCTTCGACAACTTGAGTGAACTCAGTTCGGCTAATATAAAAGACTTGATGGAGTTCATTCACTCTTCGAAATGGCTTAACTAGGCCTATCGACTTGCAGTAAGACAGACCTTTTTAACCTGTGGTATCACAACGGGCCCATTCCGTGGCCTAAGTGTGTCTTTTCGGCAAGTCCCGGGCCAAGACAGCCACTTTAACCTAACCTAACCTAAGTCATTGAACAAACAACATCATATTTTTTCATTGTGTTGAAAATGTCGAATTTTGTACCAGATAGTGATGATTTGCGGAAAGCATTAATTTTTTTTTTCCATTTGAAGAAAAGTGCTGCAGAGTCGCATCGAATGCTTGTCGAGGCATATGGTGATCATGCTCTATCAAGAGTAACATGCAAAAGATGGTGTCACGGGTTCAGAAATAATGATTTTGATGTGAGAAATGAAGAGCGTGGAAGACCACCAAGAAAGTTTGAAGACGCCGAATTGCAAACGATATTAGATAAAGATGACACTTTGAGTCAAAAGCAAATGGCAGAAATGTTAAATGTTGCACAAGGAACAATTTCTGTTCGTTTAAAAGCTATGGGAAAGATCCAAAAGTGTGGAAAATGGGCCACATGAATTGAATGAAAGGCAGATGGAAAACCGAAAAAACACTTGCGAAATTTTGCTTCAAAGACACGAAAGAAAATCAATTTTGCATCGAATTGTTACTGGCGATGAAAAATTGATCTATTTTAAGAATACTAAACGGAAAAAATCATGGGTTAATCCGGGACAACCTTCAACATCGACTGCAAAACCAGATCGATTCGGCAAGAAGACAATGCTGTGTGTTTGGTGGGACCAGAGCGAACGGACCTGGCGAAACCGTTAATACTGATCGCTACCGACAACAAATGATCAACCATGCATTGATCGAAAAACGACCAGAATGGGCCAGAAGACACGACAAGGTAATTTAGCTCCATGGCAATGCACCTGCACACAAAGCAAGACCGGTTCAGGATACAATCAAAGCTGGGAGCTGCTACACCACCCGCCGTATTCAAAAGACTTGGCTCCTTCCGACTACCATTTGTTTTCATCGATAGGACACGCATTGGCTGAGCAGCACTTCGATTCCTACGAGGAAGTCGAAAATTGGGTGTCTGATTGGTTTGCTTCAAAAGACAAACAATTCTATTGGCGCGCTGTCCACAAATTGCCTGAAAAATGGACAAAACGTTAAAATGTGTGGCTAGCAATGGCCAATACTTTGAATAAAATGTTTTTTACTTTCCCATTAAAAATTAGTGTTTTATTTTCGCAAAAAAGGCTCACTTCATACTGAAATACCTGGTATGTTTCCCCTACCTGACATATTTTGGTCCTGAAAGCTCAAAATAGAAAATTTATTTAAAGGAGACTATTTTTCTCTTTTATTTGATACCCATATCTTGCACAACCGCAAATATTTGAAAAAATATTTGAAATGTGTATGTCCTTAAAATTTTAAAGTCCTTTAAAAATCACTTTGGGTCAGAAAATGAAAAACTAAATAAATAAAATTCCAGGTAAATGACCTCTAGTTTCACGCCTATATTAACATTTGGAAGGGTCACGGTGTAATATATGTAAAGTTGGTGTTTTCACTCAGTGCATCATAACTTTGTCATTTTTCTTTCGATTCCATTGATGGTAGGCTTAATATTTGCGCAAATAATATGTTTTTCATCTTAGGTCTTAAAACCAAAGGAAATAATTTATTTTATCTATAAAAAACATTCAAAAATTTATGATTTTTCAAAATGGTCGAAAAATTCAAATTTTTTACAACTTTCATCGTCAGTAATTTCTCCAAATCTCATCTGATTCGGACCATCTGTGTATCTCTGGAAAAGCTAAGGTATTATCTTCTGACCGACGGACATCTTATGTTAGTCAGATGGTTCGTTTACGAGATATGTGCTCATAACTGAAACAACAGGGTAAAAACTGGTTTTTCCAAGATTTGAAAATGCTTCTAACAAAATTTTTTTGATCTTCAGTTTCGTGTTCAGCGGCCCAAAGTTAGTCTAGAAAACACTTTTTTAAGGTGCATTTTTTGTGTCGAGTCGTGTTATTGATGATTTAACATATATGCGACGGTTTTAAATTAAATTTCTGTACTAGCTTAAAAATATTTCGGGAGGGTTTGAACCCCCAAAACCCCCCTGTGTGCGCCACTGGTTATATACATAAGTTTTGTATCAAAGAAATCATTTTTGTTATTGTTTTATGTTAATTTGCAATTAATTTTTGTATTTAAGTAAATTGTTACAATACATACAAATAATTAAAACAAATGTGTGTTATTCATTTTCACATCACCGCTGATGGAAATTTATATCAGCGGTGATGCATTTACACATCAGTGATGATGAGCTTTCCCATCAGCGGTGATTAGCACCGTGGATGGATATTTACATTAGCGCTGATGGATTTACACATCAGTGGTGATGAACTTTTTCATCAGTGCTGACTGCCACCGTGTATTCAATTTTAATAGGATTAAATGAGACAGCTGTATGTTCCAACAGTTACGAAGTTCGTGTGCTGAAAGGTGATGCAAGATCACATGTACACAAAAGTTTCCATAACTTTTTTCCAGGGACTTAACTATTATAAGTTTTTCAAGAAATTAATTGCTATGTAACTATTACAATGCAACATAAATTTTATTTGTTGATTATAATTATTATTTGCGACAATTAATTTTTACGTTGCAGAATAACTGTTTTGAGAAATAAATATTTTTTTCATTCTGGATAATTATTATTTTGGAATTTTTTTTGTTTACGTTGTATCATAACTTTTATTTATGACTTTTTTTATTTACGTTACCGATAACTATTATTTTGAGAAAATTTTTTTTACGTTGCTTCATAACTTTTATTTTTAATTTGTTTTTATTTACGTTACCGATAACTATTATTTGAAAGAAAATTTTTTTTACGTTGCTTCATAACTTTTATGAAAGAAATTTTTTTTATTTACGTTGCCTTACCACATTTTGAGTATGAATTGATTTTTAATTGTTTAGTTGTTGGTGGAAGTAAGGTTTCTGCAGTTAATTTGCGTTTGTCAATTTAAAACAATTAAAAATGAATTCATATCCAAAATGTACTAATTCAACGTAAAAAATTTTGTTTTCAAAATAATAGTTATCGGCAACGTAAATGAAAAAAAATTATAAATAAAAGTTATGAAGCAACGTAAAAAAAAAAATTTATCAAAATAATAGTTATCGGTAACGTAAATTAAAAAAGTCATAAATAAAAGTTATGAAGCAATGTAAAAAATAAAAATCCCAAAATAATAATTATCGACAACGAAAAATATACTTGTTACTTATAAGAGTTATTATGCAACTCAAAAATATTTATTACATGATAATAGTTATAGGCGACGTAAAAAATTTCTTATAGGGAATAATTATTATAAAACAATAATTTTATAAATTTCTTAAATTAGGGCAATTTTTTCATTCCCAAAAATATGGATAATAATTATTTTAGGTCTCTGCTTTTTTCACAAAGCCCTTAAGAAGGCTTACGTATGGGCTACGCCGCGTATGGGCGTGCGATGTCGCATGTGACAACCGATATTCCGCCCTATCGGCAATTTTGGCGTACATATTGTACATTGTGTACATTATGTCAATTATCTTCAAAATTTGCGAAACTTGGCTGAGTTTATTGTTCATTTTTTGACAATTGGAAAACTTTGAGTATTGTATACGTTGCTGCATGATACGCTGGAATTGTGAGCAAGGCAACGTCTGAACCTATTTCGACAGCGTATTTACGCCGTACGCCGTGCGCCCATACGCTCCAATTGTGTTCCTACGGTAAATCTACTCGGACATATGAACATAAATTTTGTGACGTACAAAGTGCGTCAATTATGTATTAAGACTCGAACCATATCTCAGCAACCAAGCGCGCCATCTATGTGCGAGCACATGCGTTTTGAAGCTTCAACCTTCCTCTACTCTGTCAAAATTTCATGACATTTGGTTGACATTTAATATTTATTAAAATTCATTTTGCAAAACACGTTTTCGTTCGATGTTGAAATGTTGAGCAAAAATTAATGAGAGTCAGTCATTCTAGAGACATCATTGCAGTCGCAGAAAATGATCCAAACTTCCTGAAAACAATTGTTACGGGTGATGAAACATGGTGTTTCCAATACGATCCAGAAACCAAGCGTCAAAGTGCCGAATGGAAATCAAAAAACTCTCCACAAGCCAAAAAAACACGAAAAGTTCCATCAAAAATCAAAACAATGCTCATCACATTCTACGATAGCAAAGAAATTATCCAGAAAGAATTTGTTCCAACTGGTCAAACAGTTACTGTCGCATATTACCTCGAAGTTTTGAAGCGTTTGATGGCCAGAATCCGTCGTATTCGACCAGAACACTGAGATCCAAAAAGTTGGTCTCTGTTGCACGATAATGCACCGAGTCACACAGCACTCATTGTTCGTCAATTTTTGGCTCGGAATCAGGTCTGTGTGTTGAATCATCCGCCGTATTCACCTGATTTGGCACCGTGCGACTTCTCTTTGTTCCCGAAACTGAAATTTAAGTTGAAAGGATGCTTTTTTGATGACATTCAGACCATACAACGGGCTTCGACGAGGGCACTGGAGGATATTCCGAAAAATGAGCTGGAACACTCGTTTGAATCACTATTAAATCGATGTAACAAGTATATTGAATCAGGAGGAGAATATTTTAAATAAATATACCGAAAAATTAGCAGATATCGTGTTTTAATTGTGTTTTATAGAGGCAGTCTTAATACATAATTGTCGCACTGTGTATAAGCAAGTTGTTTAGCTGGAATCGATACAGAGTCTGGAGCCAATATCCTTTCAATTATTTCCCGTAGTGAACGATGAATATGCTGATTGTGTTGTCTTCTTTGTAAATGCGCTAGAACCAAATATCTGGTAAATTGTTTTAAAAATTGCCTCTAGAAGTTGAAAATCTGGAGAATCTTGATATAATATTATAAAAAAAGCATTAATTTTAATAATAATTTACTGGCACGACAGTCCGATTACGAGACTAAGGCCTAGCTACCCGCAACCATCCGTGTTGTGCGTGCGAATTTGTACAAGGTTGGAAGGGACCTACAGTTTTATACCGATTCCCAACCGCGAGCTGGGAGCTTTTTCATAGCACTAGTTGTGCTTATATTCAAAATTCTGTAGAAAATAGCTAAAAGCATGTTCTATAGGGGTTTTCATCATGAGCCGAAAAAGTACAGTGCGTTTCAAAAATAAGTGTTGCTTATAAAACTTACAAAAGGAGGTATAGTAATGAATTATATATATTTTCTGAAAGGCTGTGCAAATATCTTTTTCGCATTATTATCAAAACTTTGTCCAGTCTCCGTTGTTGTCAGTAATAGCTTGGCATCTTTTGTTACAATTTTGGCTTATTTTTGAGTGTACTCCAAAGAAACCCCTCTCGAAATCCGTTTTAATGCCAAAATGAGCTGTTTTGTTGTTGATATTCTTTTTCCTCTAAGCTTTGGCTTCATTAAGGACCAAACATTTTCGATTGGGTTTGCATCTGGACTTTGAGATGGCCAATTTAGTGTTTTCACCCCAAATTTTCTCTATGCTATTTCAGACGATTTTCCACATGTTTTTACCCAATAGCGATTTCGACATGGTACTTCTATGAGGAATGCCCGATTTCAGAAGCCTGCGTTGGATAGTGACCGTTGATACTTCGACTCTCTTCTGCGACAATGTTTCCTTCGCTTGCTTCAGGCTAAGAGTTGGAGTGTTATCAAACATCCGGACTACCGCCTTATATGAGTGGTTCTTTTCCTGTCCCTCCGTGGTTCGTCGTCAACATTTCCGAACTCTATAAATCGACTGATCCACTTCCTCACAAATGAAACTGATGTTTTCGTGTATTTTTCGACTTGTGGAGGTTTCAATTTTGGACCATTTGGCGGGTTTACCAAAAACACTACTTCGAAACGCTTCAAAAATATAGCACTCATTTTTAATTCTTGATATTTCCGCGAAAACTTGTACCCAACTAAGAAAACAGAAACACACGCGAAAACGGTATTTTAATATAGAAGATGATCTGATATTAAAACCATGGCAAACTTCTACGGTTAAAAAGATATGGCCAACACTTATTTTTGAAACGCACTGTAAATAAAGAAAAAAATCAATTAAAATTTGAATTTTGATGAAACTTTATTATCAAAATAATATTTGGTTTGTGCCATTAGTAATGGAATATGACATCATCAAATGACCGCCACGAGCAGCCTGCACACCTCGATTCTTTTTAGGTAATTTTCGATGACTTTTTTACATATAGCAGGCTGTAAGGCGCCAAGAACTGCACGTATGTTGTCCCTCAAATGCTCCAGAGTCTGCGGATTGCCTGCATAGACTTGGTCTTTCGCGTAGCCCCAAAGAAAAAAGTCCAAAGGGTTCAGATCGCACGATCTTGACGGCCAATAGGCATCACCAAAACGCGAAATTATGCGTTCATCGAACCTGGTTCGCAATTCTGTCATGTTCGGTCGTGTTGTGTGGCATGTAGCGCCGTCCTATTGAAACCACATCTCCTCCACATCCATATCTTCGATCGCTCGAAATACTCAATACTCGAAATACTCGGTTATCATACGGCCATAACGTTCAGAATTGACGGTAACGGTCTGTCAACACTGGCAGCTACAGCAGCAATATTTTCGGCCGAACGAGCAGGGCGATTACGTATTGGCCTCTGTACATCTTTTACAGAACCAGTTCGTTCGAATTTCGCCAATAAATCCGAAATTGTTGACACAAAATCACACTAGTAGGGGTGTGTGGTAATTCTTACACCAAAACTTTCTCAGCACTCACTTCACTTATCATCGCAGAAATTTGTTAAAATTAAAGAATTACATGTTGCAGTAAGGTACTAAAAGCATAAGCCGTTTGAGAATTACAAAGGTTATTTATAAATTAAATAAATTAAATAAGTTAAATTTACTACCACCTCCATAGTTAAAGGTTAAGATTGGTTTCTTGGAACTTGCAAACATTTGAATAACTTTTAAAATTTCGTATTTTTAGTCACCGAGGCCCTAGGTTCGATTCCTATCTCGAGTTGGTGAAACACTCGTCTACTTCTATCGCTATCCACATGAAGGAGTGAGAATTACAAAAGTCGCACAAGTGCACTCTTGGCAGGCAATGGCAAAACCTCCAAGTGTGAAAGGAAAATTGCAAAAAAAACACCGTTCAAATTCGGCGTTAAAGTGTAGGTCCCCTCTCTTCCCAAATCCGTTTGAAACGTGTGTTCGAAAAATGTTGGAAAAAACAGTGTTGAACTTGTGGTGTCACAACGGGTCATATAGGCCTAAATGTGTCTCATACAGAGGCAGCCACTACAACCAACCAACCAACCTTTCAAATTCAATATTCAAAGCTGCAGGCAGTCGAAAATTTTTCAAAAACTCGATTCAGATCTAAAAGAGTTATAAATTATAATAAACTGATTTCCTGATGAAATCAGCCACATGCGAAGGTTCGTTGAAGCATAATGCAAATTTTTTAGGAATATTAAAATTTGAACGCCACCTCTCGCAAACCCTCTCCTCCGCTGCTAGCCTCTCAATATTGATTTGGGACATTTGTTGGGACATACTTTGTAATTCGTATGTAAGAGTTTAACGATTGCGCAAGTCATTTATGCGATTGCTCTGAATTTGTTTGTTGTGATTTGAATTCGGACCACACACACAGCTAACGACCCGGAGGCCAGCGGCTTATCTATCGGGCTCCTACATGAACGCACCGTCATACAAACCAGCTCATTCAGGGTTCAGTATTCAATGGCATCGGAAACTTTATAAGTTCAACGCAAATATTTTGATAAAAACGTCCTCGTCAACGACGAGTGCCACGGCCAAGGAAACCCATTTGAAAGCGACTAGCACAGATCGCAACATCAAACATGAGTATCGGGGTTATCTCAAGGGCAAAACCTATCATTTTGTGATTTAATTGAAGCTCTTGTTGATTTTGTTTTTGTTGTTTTCTCGCCACAAGTGCATAATTCAAGATTGGGCGAAAGAAGGCAGCGCCTAGTTACTTGTCAGCTCTAACTTACATAATTTCTAAACACGAAAAGAGGACAACCGGCCGAACAGACAAACATACATAAATACCGTATATACATACATAGTACGTGCACGTAGAGGGAACAATACTGTTTAACAGTATTTTTGATACAAAAAGTTTTTTCCAAAATGAAGCCAGGTAGGACTCTTCAAGCACCAAGAGAGTCACAAAAAACGCACTAGATCTAGTACTTCCTGTTCTCATTTCGTGTCGACTCTCACTAAAAACCCGACTGCGAATCGAATTTATTTTATGTAAAGCCGTGAGGTTGATTTTTGTTGTACAGTGTACAACATTGACCAAAAGCAAAATTTCCCCGCTTTACGGCAGCTATAGCTTTCTTAAATTAAGTTTTTTTTTTCTTATTCAAAATTTTAATTTGTTTCCAAATACTTTTTCGTGTATATACAAAACCAATTCGAAATCAATAGGGCAGTTCAGGATAACGTGCAAACGGTCTTGCATCATGGCATGTGCAAAATATGATGGCAAATATTTTCAACGCAACAACAAAATGTACACATTTGCCCTTGCCCGGCAGCTGCAAATTTGCAACACTGAAACCCTATTGCATATTGTTGGGCATGGGCAACACAGATTTGCCAATAAATCAGCTGTTACAATTGTCGAGATGAAGCAGACGAAAAAGAAAATAAAAAGAGAAAAATCGAATAAAAAGTGGACAGAGGAGGAGATTCGTACAATTTTGAGTTATTTGCAAGAAGCGCTGGAGTTAGAGGTGTGAATTGTTTTCGGATTCCACAGCGGCAGCAACTTGTGCATGCTCTTTATTCTCGCAGGCTCCCACGGCACAAATATTCTATTCTTCTTCTTCTTGATTTATTCTTCAAAAACAGCTGTGAATTGGTTCTGCAACCGATTTGCCATGAAATTTAAAAAATGTGCTCAGTTTTGATGGCAAATATTTGAAATTACATGCATTTGCCCAAATATTTGCACGTTATCGCGAATTGCCCTAATAATATTACTGTGAAAGTCGTGCAAGTTTGTATACCGCGCTTACGATCAACTGAAGGTATGGGACGCGGTGTTAGTGAAAATCTTCGGCACTCATTCGTCTATATACTGTCTGATCAGCTATCGAAGCCTGTGATCTAACGGCTGTAAGATAGCAAACTGAAGCAGCTAAAACTTTTACTTTTTTAATTTTTGTATTTTCAGTTATTTTAAGCATTTTAATTTCATGTTTACTTTTCTTGTATATTTTGTATTCGTTGTTTTTTCTGGCTTTTTTGTGTGAAGCCCAGCCCAGTTAAAACACTTGTCATTTTCTACTTTATAATTAATTGTTGATGTTCACTATTTATTATAATAGAAATGTCCTTATTTAACTATTATTAAATTAAAAAATATCCCATTATTTTGTATTATTTTATTTATTCTTCTAATGATTAAAAAAAAAATTATTACAAGTTTAATTAAGTATCTAATTATTATAATTTTTTTATTACTAGGCAAATAGTTTTTATATAATAGTAAAAAGAACAGCATCAAGCTTTATTGTTGTTCATGTTATTAATTAATTCTTGTTAAGTTTATTCAATTAACTAATTAAAATAGATAGTATACTATTTAATATTTATAATTTTATTCTATTAGTTAATTTTTCTTATTGGTTCATGTATTAGTTTTTTATAGTGTATTTAATTAGGTAACTTCAACTCATTTATAGCCAAAAATACAAATAGTGCTGAGAAAATCAGCACCAAAATATTGAAACTGTATCAACAATGCCCATACCTAACCTCACTTTCTTTGCGTCGCATTTCACAGCGCTTTGCATCCGGTGCATTGTTTTGCAACAACAAAACGATACGTTAAAAAAAGAATATAAAAAACATTAAAATAAATGCAAAAGCAAAAAATCCAAATATTCTTTGAAAACAATCAAATCAATCGAAAAATAAATATGTCCCGCTTTCGCACAGCCCAATTCCAATGTAGGGCTGCGGCCTTCTAACAGCTGTTAAAAAAACGACTTTACAAGGATTTTTAGCGCAAACCGAAGCATATAAATTTTAAAATTGTCCTATGTATTGTCATTTCGAACTCGGCGCGGTCAGCTACAATAAGACAGTCGGGCCGCTCAGCAGCGATCCAAGTTTTTGCTGAATCGTGAAAGCGAATTTTTGGTGCTGGCGCCGCTAATACTTGCAGGCCTCTTGTTGCTATTGTTCCCTGCAAGACGGAGGTGACGGAAACTCCAACACATGCTTACAATTTTTGTCTTAACTAATACATAGACAGTTGCTTTCTAATAGTACTATTACTCGCAATGGGCATCATGTGAAAAAGTTGCTTATAGTAGAACGTATTATGCAACCATTTTCATGTAACTCAATCTATAGTTGTCAACATTCATTGCAAAAAAGAAAATAATAGTAAAAAACCCCCAAAAAAGTAGTATAATATAAAAAAAACTAAAACTAACTAAAACTAATTCCCCACATGATGACCACATTTACCGTTACGCGCGCATTTCAATTTCGGGCATTGACTACTCGCAAGAGTGAAAGAACTCCTTTACATTTCAATTGAATTCATTCTTCCATTTGTGAGAGTGAAACAAATATCACAGTCACCTGTCATCATGAATATGTCAGATTTGTGAAATTTGTGCGTTTTGGTGAAATTTGAAGCTGCTGGACAAGAAGCTGAAAAAATATTTGCAAAATAAAGCGCGGAGAAACCACAAAATTAAAGAAGATAAGTATAAACGTGTTAATTATTTTATGAAGTAAGTGAGAAAGAGGCTAGCAGCGAGCATTTTGCTGATGGGGGCGAACACATTGTCCAGGACAAATGTTTTGAGGTTATGTCATGGGCAATTCGCCACAAAATCAGTCAAAGTGCTCTCGATGATTTATTTTAAAATTTTCACAAGGTAGGAGTGACAGAATTACCATTGTCTGCAAACGTTTTTCTTACAAGTAGCTATACATAGTGATAAAACATAATTTGTGTTCTCTCTTTTAGATGCATTCAAGGCCCACGGTCAAATGGCGTTTGAGAAGCGGATGAAAAAGGTGGTAGAGCGCTGTCACAATCGGGTAAAGCAAAAAAAATGTAAATGTAAAAATTCGGCAAAATAATATTATAATAAAGCATTTTTTAATTAAAAACAAATCATTTAGTTATTTTATTGGTAAAATAGCAGTGGCTAAAATATTTGGTAGAGGTGACTGGTTTATATGTTACCTATAACCGATATTTACGTTACTGTTTTAGGAAAACTTTCGGGTATTTTACCGGTAATATACCCAGTAGTGCTAACGAGAGTGACTGGTTTATATGATACATATAACCGATACTTACGTTACTCATTTGGGAAAACTTTCGGGTATTTTATCGGTAATATACCCAGTACTGCTAACGAGAGTGAGCGAGATAAGCATATGTCTGAAATATGTTGGCAAACAAATGTGTGAGAATGGGATAGAAGGTCACATGTATACATGAGTTTCAGTCATTTTTTTCCCATCGCCCTTAAGAAAGTGATAGAAACTCCAGAACAAGCGGTAACTGAAACTTTCACAGTACTACCAGTTAGATGACTGGTAATCTAACCGGTACCTGTCTTGCAGGGTTATTTTTTAGAACGTTGTCGCGTGCTTGTTTGTGTGTGTCTGTGGTTTGTGGGCGGCGACAATAAGTCAACAGTCGTCGCGGACTGCGGAGCGCAGTCAGCTTTTGCGGCGAGAAAAAGCACAGTCTGGGCACGGAAGTGAAGCTGAGACGCCGAGAGCGGCGCGGTTTCATACATAGTCACACTCACATTCAGTGCGTACAATCGGCCGGAATGCCCCAGTAGGAAAGTGGCACCTTCCGTAATTCATTACAGCATACTTACTTTTCATCCGGGAAGCATTCCAACTTCCATGCCAAACGCCCATTACGTTTGTTCAGAGCATAGCCGCCGGATCATGCATGATTTTGTAAAGTACAAATGGTATCATAGCAAAATCCTTCGGAATTGTTCGGCTTCCCATTCAAATGTACTTTACTTAGTAATGTGGCGGTATGAGGGAAAACGTAAGGGGGTCGTAATGTGCTATTGGAATGGGCTCAATTATAAAAATTAAATTACCTATTCAGTTTATGCCTTCCTAGCTACAGATAAGGTAAGCACTATTGATTTCTTCACTTACGATGGGAGGTAGACATATTTGGAAATTTTACCATTGCCTGCGAAAAGTTGACTTGTGCGTTTCTGATAATTCTCAACTGCTTCATGTGAATAGCGATGGAAATAGACGAGTGTTTAAAACAGCCCGCGCTGGGAATTGAACCTGGGCGTCTGGCATGAAAATTCAGCGCGCTACCCTCTGGACTACCGAGGCCAACTTATTAAGCTTGTAAAATCACATATTTCTTCTAGATTCGCCTTCTTGTTTGCTTTCTTAGCGTAAGCTACTACCGGAGGTACTCGGAACGTACCTTACTAATACCTTACTTTTGGTAGCATGCCGTTTCCACTGCCAAAAGGTGGAGGAAAACATGCATTATTATGGTAAGCACCTTACCATTTTCCTACTAGGACTCTTTTCACATAAACACATGCATACATATGGCCTCATGCACACACGCGCACGCAACTGCAGCGGCTTTTTGCTGCTGCGGCATCTTGAAGCCGTGCCCGTTGTGCAAACAGCGCACAAACCCAACAGCATATCAAGCACTAAGCTGCCGTTTTGGGTGCGACAATGCCAGCGGCAATGCCAATTTTGGACCCGAATTTTACTACACCTTTTCAAGTTGTATATCAGAAAATTCAAATTGTATTTCAGCGTTTAAAATTGTGTTTCGGCGTTTAAAATTATATTTCAAATTTTCAAATTGTATTTCAGATTTTCAAATTGAATTTCAAATTTTCAAATTGAATTTCAGATTTTCAAATTGTATTTCAGATTTTCAAATTTAATTTCAGGTTTTTAAAATTGTAATTCAGATTTTTCAAATTGAATTTCAGATTTTTCAAATTGAATTTCAGATTTTTCAAATTGTATTTCAGATTTTTAAAATGTTAATGTTAATTAAATTTAAAACACTCCGATGGGAAAGCTGGTGTTTTACGTTTTGGTCCATACTCGCCTATGATGAATCCAGTTGAAACTATATGATCAAAAATTAAATCCTGTGAGGAGGAGTGACTGAGCAGCGTCTCAAGTACGTGGAAACCCTAATTGATGAAGCAAAAGAACCCATAATTGGTGGAGACTGTGCCCGTGCGGTGCAGCACACAACAACATTTCACGCCGCTGCAATTGCATTGAATGATATGTCAATTGGCAGCTAAATTGGAAGGTTTGTATTCACTACGTAACTATACTGTTACAATCATTTGCAATTTCATCTTGAGAGATAAAAATTATATAAAATTGATACAAATAATTATTTTAACATCTCTTTTTAATGCAAATAGTGGTTAATATTAGGGGGTTTATTCCAAGTCCCTATACGAATACAGTTGCAGATACAGCTTGAAAAATCTCAATATTATAGCTTGAAATACAATTTCAAAAATCTGAAATACAATTCGAAAAATCTGAAATAGAGATTTAAAAATCTGAAATTCAATTTGAAAATCTGAAATACAATTAGAAAATCTGAAATTCAATTTGAAAATCTGAAATACAATTTGAAAATTTGAAATACAATTTTAAACGCGAAATACCATTTTAAACGCTGAAATACAATTTTAAACGCTGAAATAAAATTTTTAACGCTGAAATACAATTTCAATTTTCTGAAAAACAACTTGAAAAGGTGTAGAAATTTATAACTTAGATTTCTAACTTTTCTGGTTCGGGAGCAACACTCATTTCAAGAGTTTTCAAAAAGTTCAACTTTCTAACAGTCGCTCTTCAACAGCGATTTAATTGGGTTTTTACGTAGGATATCGACAACTTTGGTTAGTTTACAACTTTAGTTAGAAAACAAGCGATATTGTAGGTCGCTAGATCTTCTAGTTTAGGAGCTACAGGTATCAAACACGTTTCAAAAACGCGGTCTTTTTTAACACAAGTGCCACTTTTGTTCTCTTTCCCTCTGCTTTGAGCACAGTAAAAAAAGCTAAAAATGCTCGTAAAATTTACTTTAAGATAGGCCATATTTCAGCTCGCTAACCTAGATAGGTAAGGTTAAGGCGGTACACTCATTTGAACAATATTCAAAAGGTCAAAAAACGCAGACTCTGCTTTTGCCCATCGCTGCAATCTCTATCGCTAAGCGTGACCACCGACTTGAGCTTAGACGCAGTCGAAATTATGCGTTACCAAGTTTGAACTCAACTGTGGTATCGAAACTTTTAGTGGCTGCCGAGTGGTATGCCGCTGCCGCTGAATGGAGGAACTGCAACACGGAACTATGCGCCTGCAATCGAGCCTAGGCTGGCTCACGGTGGCGCTCGCAGCACGCACCGCAAACGTGGCCGCCGTTCGGAGGTGACCGACGGGCAGCGGCACCCGCCGAGCGCACAGTAGGCAGCAGCACCAACACCGATAGCGGCGGCGGCTGCGCAGCGATAAGCACATCTCATTACGACGATATTTTTCCTTTACTTTCTTTGATTTGATTTAATGCTGTTTACTGTTGTGTCGTTGTCGCTGCTCGTTTAGCTGTGGCGGGGTCGCCGGCGTCGATGTGTGCGTGTTGCGTTGCGCCGGCAGCGGCGCCGCAAATCTATATAAGGTTTTTGAAACGCTGGAACTGTGACTTAATTTCAAGTTGTCGTTGCATTCGTCGAATGCGTCCCGGGTGACATCGCACGTCCTCGCATATCTTGGAATATCCTCTCTCGCCGCTAGTTTCTGACAAAACAAACTCCCAACGAAAAAGTGTCTGAATGCGAAGCGTCGCGCCAAGTGAAATTAAACGGTGAAAAGCTCTGAGTTACCAAAAGGCCGATAAGGTACGCAACGTCTTCAATTGAAAAAACTGCTCACAAATTAAATGCGAGATTTTAAGTGTACCAACAGAAAAATAACGAAAAAATTCTGCGCTAAAAGCAAAACGATTGAAAAATCGAAATTGAAAGAAATCGAACTGTTAGAGTGCCATAATTATAATCAGCAGAGAGGATACTAAATGTCAAAAAATAATTGCGGTTAGCCAGTAGCCACTAGTCCACTGCCCAGAAAATCTAAATTGACTAATGCAAAACGGGTACCACAGCCGCAAAAACTCGAGAGCTTTCAACGGCACATTTCGACGATCATATTTGAAGGCAAGCACAACGAAACGACAAGCCATATAAATTATTAAACATCAAAATAAAATAAAAACGCAAAATTACAATATAAAACCAACAACCAACGTTAATTTAAATCGATAAATAATTGAAAATTTGAAATTTTCGTATTAATATTAAATTCAATTAGAATCCTTGCAAAGTGACATTTGTGCGCGTAAACTGCGATCCTTTGCAACTTTAGTCGTGCTCTGCGCGATTGCATACTTACAGCGTGTTTAAAATGCAATTATTTATTTTATTTTTAATGTGTTGAGATCGATTGTAATCGGCAATTCTGGGTCCATGCTCTGGGAGAGAAAAACACGAAAGTGGAAAGAACTCAGAACAAATTTTTTCCCATTTGGTTTGTTTTTGTTTCTTTATTTTAATAGGTATAAAAATAAAACAAATCAAACCAAAACTACAAAAATGATACATATATGATAAAATATAAATACACAACATACAAAATACTTACAAAGAAAATAAAATATGAAATATATGTATAAAATTGAGAACATTAAAAAAATATATTGTATATAAATTGTAAAACTAAAATATATACACAGTAAATATACAAAATTATTATAAGTATTAAATATAAAAAACATTATACAAAACCAAAACTAATATATAAAGAATAAAATATGAAAAAATAAACATGAGTAAAAGGAAAAATATTGAAACAAAAAATTAAATAACAAAAAAACTCGACTAGGATTTCACCACATGTGATGGCTGCTTTCTTGACTATAACGAACTTATTTAACCCTCTCAATCATCCATTAATTATCAAAACACTTCTATTCGCTTTAGGAAACGCACGATGAGGGCGGTAAAACCTTATCAAACAGCAAATCGTCTGCTGGGTTGCCTGCTGCTGGCGGTGCTGGCGACGAGTGGCACAACTGCCGGTAAGTGTGAATATTTCCCAACTTCATCTGTTACCTGGTGTTGGTTGGTTGATTGTCAGAATATTGTTTGTGTGCTGACAGCATCTATATATTCGTATATAAAAATTAATGTCTGTTTGTTTGTTTGTTGGTCATACGACACTAAAACTCAAAAACTACACGACCGGTTGAGCTGAATCTTTCACGGAATATTCGTCTTGACTAAATCTCGGTAAACCACATAGTGTGAATACCACCCGACAGGTGGGCGTGGCACCTCCCATACAACCTAAATTTTTAATGGAATATCTTTGTAATTATAGGTCGGTGGCATTGAAATTTGGTACAGGGTCACTGTTTAGGTGTGAAGTTTACTGGTTAAATTTCATAATCGTTGGAAAAGCGGCGTGGCACTTTTCAAGCGACCAAATGTTTTGAATATTTTTGGATCTACGGGTCACACATCAATGACATTTGGCACAGACTCACAATTTAGACGTGCCCTTCGACAGGAGTGGATATTGGACGAGGAGACATGACACCGCGCATACAACCCAAATTTTTTATGTGGAATAGCTTCGGAGTTATAAGTTAGCACTGAAATTTGGTACGGCGTCATGGCTTAGACGTAACTTTTTCGCAGATCAATGAAACTGGGTCGCACCCTTGGACTAGAATAATGGGTTGGGCATTGCATAAAAGGGACATGGCACCGCCCTTACAACTTAAATCAATGTACATATAATTGCTTGCACTGACTTACTGACTGATTGACTGACTGATTAATCACCACCCAGCCCAAACCTCTATAGCTATAAACATGTAATTTTAACTTTAGATCCACTTTAGAAAATTAATCCCCACTAAGACGGGATTTTTTTAATTCGGGACCTATGGAGGCAAAACTAGGGTTAAAGTGTTGTATGAATAAACTTGAGTTATTGGGCCCATTGACTTCAAACTTGCGTTCAAAGCTGCCGGGTCCTGCTGGTTATACATAAAATATACTCATATGTGCGAAATAAAATTTTTTTAAATATGTAAAAACATTCAATTAAAAAATACATCACGGCCGCTTCTAATCACATTTGATGCAGCGGCGACGACGGGCACGGAATATTTCAAGTTCTTTCCCACACTACCGCGATAACTTCTTGAAGTTTCGTTGTGCGTCAACTTGCTGTGTAATGTGGGTTATGCTCCATTGTAATTTAATCAAGAATGCTTTGTGGGTATCATTGGCAGACGTGGCCTTACAATGGCGACTGTGCGCAGCGTAAATTGTGCGTTTGATTATTGCTGCGCTTGTCCAAAAAAATAAATTAGCACTAAATGAAAAATGCTCCGACCGACGACACCAACACTAGCCATACAGCCATATAGAAAATCGTTATAATGCAACCGTTGTCATTTTCTATTCACTTACAGACGCCACCTGCAAGGCCGGATGCCCCCAATGTAAGTATCCTTTAGGAGCGAACGGAAACGTGGCAGCAGGTCTAGAGCAATGTAATCGGTTCTACGAAAGTTACCAATAAACTAAGATCTTTAAATTTTTACACCTAAATTTTGAAGATAGCATCTAAAACTATATAGTTCGTAACTAGTTCTTGGTGCTAACTAGAAAGCGTCCAATAAGTCCCTTTTTTGCTAACTTCCGGCGAGTTTTCCTCTGGCCCGACATTAGTATAACGACCCCAAAAAGTTCATGAGTGGTTCTCAGCCGCCAACTGCTGGTTGTTTTCACATCAGCATCCACTCCCACATGTTTGTGGCGGCCTGTTTGTTATACAATTTTGTTGTTTTTGTTATTACAGCCGACTCCGGCCTGCTCGCGTATGCACCTGGCCATGTGTACGACTACAACTTCGACAGCATTCTGACCATCGGACTTGGACGCGGTGCGTCCGGCGAGAGTGATGACACTAGCCTGAAAGTGTTCGGCATCGCCAAAGTGTACGCCGGCGGCAACTGCGGGTACACGCTTGTACTGAGTGCCGTCAAGGTGAGCGCCACGAAGGAATCGATTGAAAAGAAGATATCGCAGAGCATCCAGAAGCCGGTTCACTTCACAATGGTCGATGGCAAGTTGCAGCCGCAACTGTGCGCCGACCCGGCCGACAATCAGTACTCGCTGAATGTAAAGCGAGCCATAATTTCGTTGCTACAGAGCAATCCCAAGGACGGTGTCGAGGTCGACGTGTTCGGCCAGTGCAGCACGCACACGTCCGTGAGCAAGGTGGGCAACACCCAATTGATTAGCAAGGTGCGCGATCTCAATTTGTGCGGCTATCGTGACGGCCATCGCAGCGGCTTCATACGCGGCGTGGTCAATCAGGCGGCCGGCGTCAAGTCGGCGATGCTCTTCAAGGCGAACTACGCCAAGGAGGCCAAAGTGGTCAACGGCATTATCGAGAACGTGCAGCTGGTTGAAGAGTACAGCTTCGGCGTGGCGCCGAGGGGCGCTCAGGATGTGCGCGCCAAAGTGGTGACCACGCTAAAGGTGAAAAACGCAGCCGGTGCGCCTGCGTCGGCGCCGCAGACCGCTGCCAACAGCGCAACGATCTTCTTCCAGAACGCCGAACCCTACACGACCAAGAATATTGCCGTACTGAAAACGGCGCTCGTCGATCTGGTCAACAACTTGGACGGCTACATAAAGAAGGACAGCGCCAAAGGCTTCATCGAGCTTATTCGCTTGATGCGAAACGCCGACGCGGACGCCCTGCTCGAGTTGGCCGCCGTACCGCACCCGAACAAGGTACTCGCGCGCAAAGTCTACCTCGATGCGCTCTTCCGCACCGGCACCGCCGAGTCGGCCAAGGCGCTCCTCAAGCAGCTCAACAAGATGGAGGATAAGGAGAAGATCATCGCCATCATGTCGCTGAATCTGGTGCAGAGCGTCGACAAGGATACTCTCAGCCAGGCCTCTGCGTTGCTAACGCCCAACGCACCGAAGCAACTCTTCCTCGCCGTCGGCAAGTTAGTGGCCAAGTACTGCCAGGGCAGCGGCGATAGCTGCGCACACGGCAACGACCTCGAGCTCATCTCCAAGAAATTCGTCGAAAATTTGAAGCAGTGCAAGGCCAACACCAAGAAGGACGAGGAGCGCATTGTCTATGTGCTCAAGGGCATAGCGAACATGAATCATCTGACCAGCAGCGCCACTGCAGTGCTTTCTGAGTGCGCTGCCACCGGTCATGCGACGCGTATACGAGTCACCGCGCTGCAAGCGTTCGCCGCCACGAGCTGCGAGCCCAGCTTGGTGCAGAAAGCCATCAGCATGCTGCAGGATCGCAACGAAGACTCCGAGCTGCGCATTGAAGCCTACCTGGCTGCCATACAGTGCCCCACCGCCGAGATGGCCAATCAGATTGCGGAGATCGCTAATAGCGAAACAGTTTATCAAGTGGGCGGCTTCATAGCGTCCAATCTAAAGGCGATACGCGACTCGACAGACATGACGCGCGCGCAACAGCGCTACTATTTCGGCAATATACGCGTGATCAAGCACTTCCCGAAGGACTTCCGTCGCTACAGCTTCAATAACGAACTGTCGTACAATCTGGAAGCGCTCGGCGCCAGCGCCAGCGCTGACTACAAGCTTATCTACTCGCAGCACGGCTTCCTGCCGCGCTCGGCGCGCCTCAACGTCACCACCGAGCTGTTTGGCACCAACTTCAACGTCTTCGAAGCGAGCTTACGCCAGGAGAACATCGAAAACATACTCGAGTACTATGTGGGCCCGAAGGGACTCGGCAACAAGGGCTTCGATGAAATCATGAAAGTGATACAGGTGGGCGACGGCGAGGCCGGGGGACGCATGGGTCGCTCCATTGCCGACGACACAGCCAAGTTCGGCAAAAAGTACAAGTCCTACGGCAGCAAGAGCGTACAGGATGTCAATCTCGATCTGTCGCTCAAGTTCTTCGGCTCTGAGCTGCTGTTCCTCAGTTTGGGCGACTACATACCCAGCTCGCTGGACGACATCATCAAGCACTGCTCTGTGACCGTAGACAATGTCAAGAAGCAGCTGTCCACCTTCAATAAAGAGTTCAATTTGCATGACCTCTTCCTCGACGTCGGCCTTGTGTACCCGACCGGCGTCGGCATACCGCTCGAGCTGCAGGCACAGGGCTTTGCCGCCAACAAACTGGACTTTGGCATCAATCTCGACGTGGACGCCATACTTGAGCAGAATTGGCAGCGCGCCAAGTACCGTCTCAAGATGGTGCCGAGCGTCGACATCGACGTCAACATGCAGGTCGGCTTCAACGCGTACGTGCTGTCCACGGGAATGCGCGTCGAATCCAGCATGCACTCGACGGCCGGCGCCGACGTCAACTTTGCATTTACCAACGAGGGCAACGGCTTCAACATGGACATCGATCTGCCGCGCGACAAGCTCGAACTCATCGACGTGCAAGTAACGCCCGGTTTCTACGTTGCTGAACAGGACAAGCCGGCCAAGTTGATACCGATGAAGGAAGCGAAGAAGCACAAGGACGACCGAACTCACATGTGCTTCAACCAGCTGGACAATGTCGGCCTCGATTTCTGCTTTGACACGTTGGGCATGGGCGCTCTGAAGGAAGACGGCGCAACCGATAGCCTATCCAGCCTGGTGCGTCCCGTTAGCTTCAGCGCCTACATGGAGGCAGAGCGCAATTACAACTTGAAGGGCAGCTACGTGGCGCAGACAAGCGGTGGTGCACAGCAGTGGAAGCTGGAGCTGAGCACGCCCGGCGCCAAAGACGCGCACAGCACTAGCGTCAGCGTAGAGCTGGGCACCAAGCCGCGCACTTACGGCCGCTTCGCCTTTGACAGCGCCCAGTACCGCCTCGCGCTCGAAGCAGGCATTAACAACGATAACAAGGAGCTGGTGATCTATGCGCAGTACGAGAACAATGACGACGTCAAGCGCAACCGTATCGGGTTTGTGCGTAACGGCAACGAGTACCGGCCCGTAATCGAAATCCAGGACAAGAACGGCATAGTAAACGACATCAACGGCTACCGCATGGATGGACGCGTTGTTGCGCAGAAAACCGGTGAAAAACAGGCGCGCTACACTTTCGACAACTTCCACATCAGCAGCAAGGAAAACGAGCGCCTCGTAATCAATGGCTGGGCTGACGTCGGGCCGCTGTCGCTCAACAGCCAACTGCGCACCACCGTCAATCAGAACACGTACGCGGTCAAAGGCAACTTCAAGCTGGACAACGGCGTCTACGACATGGGCTTGTTCATCAACGACGAGCGCACGCCAGACAATGTGCTCGGTGGCTCGGTGCACCTGACGATGGCGCAAGACAACTACGCGCTGCAGCTTGTGGGTGCGGCCGGTACGTGGCAGCTCGACATTGGCAACGAGTTGCACTACGTGATGCCCGAAGGTGCAACTGCCATCACGTCGAGCAAGTTTAGCCAAGAGCTGGCCATACGGCACAAGCAGAACGTGGTGGCCCAGTTCAAACTGAGCGGCCTCACTGAGGGCAACGATAAGCTGCAGCTGAACGCTGAGCTGGTACGTGGCAAAAAGATCGCTGCGCTAGCGGTAAAATTCAACGGCAATCAGCGCGCCCAGGGCGACTATGTGCTGGAGCTAAACGCCAAATACAACAAGCACTTCGCCGATTTACTGGCTAAATGCGACGTCAACGGCAATCACTTTGTATTGGACAACACGTTAACAACCAGCGGCGGCGCAGCGCTAACGCTCAAAGGCGAAGTTGGGCAACGCTACAGCGCGCAAGACATTTACGTGGACGTACAGGGCAGCGCGCAGCTCAGCGGCAAGGAGAAGCAGCTGCAGTGGCTGCTAAAGGTGATCGGTGCACCCGAAAAGACCACCAGTGATTTCAAGCTTATGCGCGAGCCGGCCGAGCTGCTTAACTACCACGGAGAGCTGCAGCACCCGCAGGACAAGATTTCCGCAGGCAAACTGCAACTGGTCGTTAAGAACGTGCTGACCGGCAAGGTGGACTTTAAGATGGCCAAGAACGGCAAAGGTGACCTTAGCGCCACCGTCGAGACGCAAAAGACCGAACAGAAGCACAAAATCGAACTAAACTCTAAGTTTAACGTGCAGGCGCCCAAGTACGACGTCGAGACGACCGTTACTGTGGACGCGGTCAAAAAACTTTACTTCAATACCGAAAACGTGATCGACAGGACGAAGTTCTCGACCAAGAATGTTATGGAGGCGGCCGAGAGGAAGGTGAGCTTCGAAGCGGCCGGTTCGGTGAAGGGCGAGTGGCGCATGAACGGCGAGCTGCAGGGCAACTTTCTGCTCACCTGCCCCGACGGTCATGTAGTCGAGGGTAATCTGAACCGGAAGGTGAGTAGCAACCCCAAAACCGGCGCTGCGCAGGGCAATCTCGCGCTGCATCTCGGCGAGACGTACGACGGAAAGAAGCGCTCACTGGACGCCAACGTCAAAGCAGAAAAGTTCAATCTGAAGACGAAGGAGGTTGCGCAGGAGGCTCAAGTCATATACAGCGGCTACGATGGTCGCAAAATCGAGCTGAACTCACACGTCAAGCACCTGCCAAAGGGCCAGAATAAAATGATCGACATTGGCTACACGGTGCGCGGCGACAACTTAAAGCTACCCAGCGATCTGAAGTTCGTCGTCGATGAATATAACAGAAACCACGCCATCTATCGCGTCGAACTGAAAGGCGAACGCGTCACTCTGAACATGAACGGCAAATACATCCTCGGCGAGAACGGCAGCCCCAGCAGCTACGAGCTGCAGGGCAACGTTGATCTGCCCACGACCAGTTTTAAGACGCTGCAATTCAGCACGAACGGCAAGCTAATGAAACCGGCGACCGAGGCTGGTGGCACCTACGTCATCGAGTTGCATGTGGATGAGCGCGCCGGCAACGACCAGTTCCTGCGCCTGAACACCGTCTGGAAGGGTTCACAGCAGCAGGGCGTCTACAATTTCGATATGCAAACAAAGGAAATGGAAACGCCGCTTAAGCTGGAGGGCTCCTACCAGAGCGAACAGCAAGGCGACATCAGAGAGGGCAGCGCCAGCGGTAAGCAAAAGTACGCTTTCAATTTCAGCTATGCCGACAATTACGTCAAGTCGTCGCTCGATCTCAGCTACGTGGGCACTGACACGGCCACGCTGCACTACACTCTGGACAGCAGCTTCGAAGCGGCCAAGGCCATCGAGGCAGACGTGCACGTGCAGAAGCTCGAAGCGGACACGTACGAGGTCAAGACGCAACTGAAGAGCGCCGTGCACGTCTACAAGGCCGACACGAAACTCTACCAGTCGACGCACAAGAAGGGCCTCGAGTTGCACGCGACGGCGCCGAACGGTCAGCCAATTGTTGTCGTCGGCGTATTCGAGTCGCTGGGTGAACGCAAAGCCAAACTGAGTGTGGAGATAACGAATGTGGGGGATCTAGATTTAACGCTGAGCGCCGAGGGCTCGTACAAGGGCGTCGACGACTTTTACGTGCTCGCCCAGTGGAACTCAGCTAAATTACAATTGCAAAACTACGACCTCGACATGCATTCACAGGGCAAGAGCATCGTTTTCAATCTGAAGAACGCGCAGGGCGTGGTGTTCGCCGGCAGCGCCACCTACTCTATGAAGCGCGAGAAGAGCAAGAGTATCATCGAGGGCCAGGGCCAGGTGCAGTACATGGGCAAGGCGCAAAACACTAATTTCCGCTTGATCCACCAGCTGTACGACATCACCGATGACAAGGAGCTCGGCTTCTCGTACACGTTCAACGGCAACTTTGGACCCAAAAACGGCGTTTCGACGCTAAAAATCACCAACAAGGACTTTAATGTGAAGCTCTCCATCTGCGAAGAGAAGAAGCAGTGTACGAACGTGCAGGTACAGTCGATTCTGTCCACGGACGAGCAGGACATCGACTCGACGCAGCACTCGCTGCTGGTGCTAATCGACCTGCGCGAGCTCGGTTATCCCTACGAGTTCGAATTCCAGTCGAAGACCATACGCCAGGGCTTCAAGCTACAGTACAGCCTCGACTCAAACATTATTTCGAACAACAACCTTAAGTATCAGCTGGTGGCCAACGTGCTGCCGACCAGTTCTAAGATACAGCTCAAGCTGCCCAGCCGCAAGATCCTCCTCGAAACGAAGCAGCAATTCCCCGAGCAGGGCAACTTCTTCGGCCACTACGAGAACTCCGTAGCTTTTTACTTCGACAAGACCAACAAGCCACAGGATGTAATCAGTCTGGTGTTCAAGGCCGACATAACCGGCCAAGAGTTCGCCGTACTAAATTCGAAAAGCGAACTCAAGTTCGCACACCCCACCATCCGCCCGCTGAGCATAGCGTGCAAGTTCGACGCCAACCGGCAGCAGCAGAGTGTCGACAGCGAAGTGATCTTCGACATCTTCCGCACGCCCGATCAGAAGATCGTTGCGGCGGTGAGCACGCAAAACATGGGCGAGGGACACGGCTTTGATATTAAGACCACCGAGGTGATCTACTCAACCGGCCTGGGCTTTCGTTACGAGTTCAACGGACAGACGGCCCTCAATATCGACACGCATCAGTTCAGCGCCAGTGCGGCAGTGCACAGTGGCGTCAGCAATCTGGATGCCAAGGCCAGCATACAGGCCAACAAAGATCGATTTGAATTTTCAGTGCAGGCACTCAACGAGCCCATACTGCAGCTGGTCGCTGACTTCAATCGACAGAAGTACAGCGCCAAAATCGACACCAAGATACAGCTGTTCAGTCAAACGCCGGTCGAGTTCGTCAGCGAGTTGCAGCCCACGCTCTCAAAATTGAGCGTCAAGCGCCAGGGATTGATGAACCTCAACGCCGACGTGAAGCTGGGCAAGGAACTGAAGGTAAACATCGAGGGCGCTGGCAAGCAGCTGTTCAATGGACGCGTCGCATTCGATGCGGCCAACTTTCTGCAGACCAGCTACAACAGCAACGGCGACGACATCAAGGTCTTCCTGGTAAGTCTGCGTGTCACTGTTATTGCTAAGCTTTGGCTCTGTATGAATGTTTTTCTGTGTATAGACCACCGTCGAGGCGGAATTTAAGAAGGACACTGAAGTAACCACGGAAAAGATCAAGAATCGTTTCAAGCAGTTGCGCGCTACCGTTGAAAAGCAGACACTGTTGCTGAAGAACAGTGTACCAGACTTTGAACAGCTGAAGGCCAACTACCAGGCGAACATCGACCAAATCGTGAAGGAACTGGAGAACGATCCGGCACTAAAGCAAATCAGCGAAACCTAGTAAGTACACATTGCCCACAATGCCGCATCCGACAGCGACTGTCGGCGCCTTAGTTCGAGGGACAGACAAGTTCCGCTGTCCTGCTTGGAAGGAATTACGGAATTGACGCTCCACATTTGCCAAATTTTTTTTTCAGCCATGAGCTGTACACTAAAATTGCAAAGATCGCCGGCGATATAGCAAAGAATGCTGCCGAGTCGTACGAGCAGCTGCACAAGTCCTGGACCGAGCTGAATGCAAAGCTAGAGGTTGTGCTCAAGGAGAGCGTTTTGCCCGCGTGGGAAGAGTTCATGGTGACCACGACCAAGCTACTCGGCGATCTACGCGTGGAGCTGGTCAACTACATTACGAATGCAGTGCAAATGATCTGGACGTTGCTGGAGCAGTACGGGCCGGCGGTCAAGAACTACGGCAAGGCGGTCAACGACGCGTTAAAGCCGCTGAGCGAGACTGCGCAGGAACTCATAAAAACGTTGTCGCATGCCATCGAGGAGCTATTCGACGAGCTCAAAGAGTACGTCGCCCAGCTGCCCACCTTCGATGCCATCCAAACCGGACTCAAAGATCGTGTCAAGAAGCTTAAACTTGTGGAAAAAACGCTGGAGTTCCTCAATAATCTATTCGATCAGCTGCACATACTGCCACAGACGCCGGAGACTAGCGAATTCCTGACGAAGTTGCGCGAATACACCGAGGCCAAACTGAGGAATCAGCCAATCAACGACGAGCAACTGCTGCAGCAGCTCGTTAAGCTGTTGGTCAAAGCGGCACGCTCTATTTGGGCTAACCTCGAGCTAGCAGCGCCCGGCGGCAGCGCTGCTGCTGATGTGTCGGGCGATCTGTTCGAATCGCTGTTCAGCGGTGCCGGCTCAGAATCATTCGATCTGATAAGCAAGCTGCCCGCTTTGATATCGTTCCGCTTCAGCGTTTTCAACTTCCTGCTGAACGAAAACTGGGAGCACATCTTCAGCGCTGACCACTTCAAGTCGTGGCTATTCTTCTATGACTTTGATCTGCGCGGCCACATCGCCGACGGCCATCAAATCTTCACCTTCGACGGCGAGCACTACGCTTTCTCCGGCACGTGTAAGTACATTCTCGCGCAGGACAGCGTCGACAACAACTTCACCGTTGTCGCACAGCTGAACAACGGCAAACTGAAGGCGATTACGCTGGCCGATCGCGACGGCAACTTCCTGGAAGTAAACGACGCCGGAGTGCTGAAGTTTGACGGCAGCGCAGTCGAGTTCCCGCAGCACGTGGACGGCCTGCACGCCTGGCGCCTGTTCTATACGGTCTGGCTGCACTCCGAGTACGGCGTCGAGGTTATGTGCACCACCGACCTCAAGATCTGCCACGTCACTGTGAACGGCTTCTACACGAGCAAGACCCGTGGCCTACTGGGCAATGGCAACGCCGAGCCCAACGACGACTACGTGCAGGTAGAGGGCACCATTGCGCCCAACTATGCCGTCTTCGCCAACGGCTACGGCCTCGGAAAATGCAGCCCGGTGCAGTATACGCCGCCCGCCAAGAAGCACGCCGACATTTGCAACGAGATCTTCGGCCTAGAGTCGCCTCTGGCACTCGGGTTCATCCTCGAGAACGTGCAGCCATATCGTGTCGCCTGCGATGATGCCGTCGCCGTGGCGCCCGAGAAGGACAAAGAGGCGACCGCCTGCACCATAGCGACAGCATACGGCTCATCGATCAAACTGAAGGGGCACACCATTCGCCTGCCGTCGCGCTGCCTTAAGTGCGCTGGCGCCGCCGGTCAGCGCGAGCTCGGCCAGGAGTTTACCGTCAAGTTGCCGACCAACAAGGCCGACGTGGTGTTTGTGGTTGACTTGGAAGTGACACCGGCCGTGCTGAGCAATCTGGTCGCGCCCGCAATCAGCGACGTGCGCGACACGCTTAAGACTCGCGGCTTTAGCGATGTGCAAATCGCCGTAATCGCCTACAACGAATCACAGCTGTACCCGGCACTGCTAACCAGCGACAATGGCAAACTAAACTACAACGCCAACCTGGCCACCGTACATCTCAATGGCCCCAAGCACTTCGGGTTGCAGTGGCTGACACAGATCGTGGCCGACCAAAAAATCATTGAAGTCTACAATGTGATCGAACGGCTGCTGCGCAGCATCGAGCCACAATCAGACGAGAAGGCTTTCCAGCTGGCACTCAACTATCCGTTCCGCGCCGGCGCTGCCAAGAGCATCGTCGGCGTACGCGGTAGCTCGCTGGAATTCACCAACCTGGTAAGTACAACGCAAACAAGTCCGTGTGCTGAGGATTAGTTGTTAAGTTATCATAGGTGACATTACTAAGAGTCGATTTTTCACGCCCCTCCAGTTCAAGCTGGCGCGCGCGCACCTGACTAATGCAGCCACCGGCTTTAACGGCGCGCTGCTTCATCTAATCAGCCCTGTCAAGGACATGTCGCTGGAGGGCGTTCCCGTCGAAAAGTTAGTCGGTAAGTAAACGCCTGCTGTTTGTCGGTCTGAATGAAACACAAAAACCACACACTTTATTAAGGCTTCAATTCGCGCTTGGTCGCCACGCTGGATGCCAAGGACGCTAAGAAACGCCAAAAGTTGCAATTCGAAAACGACATGGGCATCGATTTTGTGCTGGATAACGGCGGCTGGGTGTTCGCCACACAAAACTTTGCACAGCTAAAGCCCGGCGAGCAAAAAAAGGCCCTCAACCAGGTCACCAACTCCATCGCGGACACTCTGTTTAAGACGGACATTGTCAGCGAGTGCGAGTGCGAAGCCGTTCACGGACTACATGCCCAGCATAAATGCTCCATCAAAACGTCCACCTTTGTACCAAGCAAGAAGGTCAAAGCAGCGGCGTAGGCGCCTCAACGATCCGCCGCCGCGGGCGCACACAGAAAACGAACAACACGACGTTGCATCATACAGTCGTACGCATTTCAAATCACAACTACAAATAATGAAAACATTAAAACTACATAAAATATAAATTTAAAAAAAAGGTTTTATTTTCTTTTAAATTAATAGGAATTAAATACAATACAAGGAAGTTGCGTGGCAATGTGGCTCGGCTAAAATGTTCTCAGTTGATTGCTCAGTTGTTTCATCTAAACATAGTATCAAATGAAGATACTTCATATTCTTTGATAGTGTGTAGGACATTGCTGAATCCACAGTAGATATACAGTAGGCCAGATTTTGACAGGGTTAAACATGACAAATATTTTGCCGAAAAGTTTCTCTATTGCATTAACCCAACATCCCTCATATCGCTTTCTGATTCATTGAAGTGTAGCTGCTTGTTGTTTAACCCTTTCGCTATTTTGTTGCCATATGGCAACATGCTACTTTGTGGACGTCTGCATCCTCTATGGTTGCAAGAATTCATTTTTTTGTTGATCTTTAGAATAGTTTGAAGTTTAAGGAAAAATACGAAATTAATAAACTGAATATTTAAGACTAAAGAAGAGAAGTATACACATTTTTTTAATGGTATAGCTTGACATAGTAAAGGAAGAAGAAGCAGAAAAAATTAGAGAACTTTTTAATTTGACGTTTTCTTTCGATTTAGATACTTTTTTTTTAATTTTGGCTGAAGTAAATGAAGAAATATTCAAATTTTCAAATTTTTTTTTTAATTTTTTTTATTCAAGTGTGGCAACTTAATCAATTAATGAGGAAAATTTTTCCAATTTGTGTCCAATATTTCGATGCTGCTTTAGGCATTCAAAATAAAAGACTTCGTTGAAAATCCGGATGAGTCAGCTGCTGGGATGTTCAACATGATTAAGGCCGCATTGGAAAAACTAGACTTAACAATAAAAAATGTTGTGTGCCTGCTGATAATACGAATGCAAACTTTGGTAAAAATAAGTCCCTTTTCGTTAATCTTAAGAAGTCAAACCAAAATATATTAAAAGGCAATTGTCACGCGCACATAATACAAATTGCATTAAAAAAAGCATTGTGTGATCTCGATGTTGATATTGAAAATATTGTTTGATATTGTTGATTACAGTCGCACAAATATGCGTTTTGTTTTATTTTTTAAAGTGGTTAAAAAGTTAAAATTTACTGGTGCTTTTAGGTTTTCTCTTTTACACTTGCATTTTCTAAAAACATGGTGAAATATTGAAGGAATGTGATGTCCTCCTGAAACAAAATAGTTCCCATATAAAGTCCTCCTCAAGCCAAATTTTGTCCTCCCTCAATCGTTTTAATTGTTGGGAAGTCTAATCTCGACATACATGACAACTAATTTTTTAAATTTCTCTCTTTTTGCCATACAAAAAGAGGCCGTCATTCTACCTGGTTCACTTGTAGAATTTCACTATGGCTGAACCAAAAGCGGCAACAACGTGAAGAGAACCTGTAATCAGTGCTGAAAATGTCGGCGCGGAGCGGGGTAAATGGAACGAGGGGGGTTTCGTGGTGAGGTATGTCTTTATTAGTCGACGTGTGAATGACGAGTAACAAATATCACAATAAACGTTAAATGATACAAACGGCCGAAGCCGGGGAGAAGAAAATAGGGGGAACATGAGCACAAAGAGAGAAGGAAAGATTGGGATTAGTGATGGGATCGACGGATTACTAAATACAGCACAGTACATCTGAACATCGCGGCCGCCATTGCAGATTGCAATAATATTGGGGTGCCGGGGTCTCGTCCAGGGTGACGGCGGACGGCTGGCTGGTGATAATTTTGGCGTTGATGTGCGACTGCCTGGCTGTAATGGGCTGACGGCTGGAGGGATATCGCCGTTCCGCGATGCCGGAGCGCTGGGGAGTGCGCTGAGGGCCTCTCTGCTGTCGATGCTAGGTGCGGACGTGCGGGGCAGTCTGGGGGGCAACTGCTGGGGTGGTCGCTAGCGCCGGATCTGCAAAAGAGGAGATGTCAATTGTGAGAAGTGATGATGTTGACATCGTTGGTGTGGGGTCTGATTGGTTTGTCAAGCGATGGGTTCGCTTGAGTTCCCGTCAGAGGAGTGAAGGCGCTTTGGACAGGTCGCACGGGAATGGCGACTGACTCGGACCCGGGATGGGTGCGCTCGAGATTTATTGTATGAGGGGGTGCAATGTGGAAATGCGAGAGGGCTGCAGTTGCCATCACGCCATTGCGTGGCGTCGAGACAACGCTTGTGTCGTACCCTTTTTCGCGGTCTCATTGGCGGCGATAGCCATCCTGCGGGGGCAAAACGTTTGGCAATGAAGGGGGTGTTTGCCATTTCGAGTTTGAGTGTGGGTTCTGATTGATTTGCCTTTATTTCTTTGGGTGGAAACCCTACGGGTTTGAGGGCGGCAATCACGTCAGAAGGGGCTTCCTTTGGAGTAGGAAAATTTTTTCGAAGGGCGGGACCAGTGTGCGTATGGTGATTTGGCACCGCGGCAGCATTTGTCAAATGCGATGACATGGGTACTGGACCGCTTAATATCCAACCGAATACTGTGTGTTGAGCAAGTAAGCTGCCACATACATTTCGGTGGAAACCTTCGAGCATGATCTGCGGGATGAGATCACTGCCAATCACTATATCGATCTGCACTGCCTCGAAGGGGTTGGGATCAGCATGGCGAAATCGTTCAAATTGGGGGGTTTATTTTGGAAGGGGGGAGCAATTCCGTTAGCTTTTGAAGCACGATTGCTTGCGGGGAGGTTTGTGCTTGTTTTGGGGATTGCCAATGTCAAGAAGCATATATGATTGGCGTTTTTCACAATCTATCCGCCCATGCCCGAGATCTGGAGGTTAGATTTCTCTCTTCTTCGAGGAAATGAAGGTGCGCTGAGAGCCTTGATCGATCAACGCTCGAACTTTGAACAACTTTCCTAAATGGTTAATGGACACCAGTGCCGTAGGCAGAAGAGATTGGGTGCCTTTATTTGAGTGAAGGGCTGGTACTGGGAGCGTACTTTGCCTTGAAGATGTGCTGGATTGCGCATCGGAAAGGGGAGAATGAGTGATGGAGTTGTTGCTCGGTTGTTGGAGAACTGTTGAGACCAGGGAAATGGTCGAATGTGATCGGTTGGGGGAGAGAGTGGGTTGCGCATTGCCTTTGGGGAGATGAAGCAAAGAGTGGTGCTTTTTCTGGCAATATACGCATGTGAAATTGCTTGTACAGTTCTGAATTAGGTGAGATGTAGCAAGACAATTTACACAGACCTTGTGCTTTTTCACATATGGGGCATTCCACGCGAAGCGGACAGGTAAAAAACTCGATGTTTCCGATTTCAGTAATATTTGAGTATGTTCTACCTATACGTATTGTAACGATAAGACAGTTTGTCGCTGTGCAAAGCAACCCTGTCGCTACGCGCCGTGCTATAATTCGACCTGGCAATGATGGCAACTTCTAGTCCAACCTGGCAATGATGGCAACTTTTAGTCCAATCTGGCAATGATGGTCGCGATCATCATGGAAACCTTTAGTCCACTCCGGAATGTGCGAGAACGATCTGCGCGATGGCCGGACAGGTATAAAAGACAGCCGGGTGCGGCGCAGCGAGTCAGTCTGATTTTAACTAGTGAAGGTGCCACACGGAGTAATTGAGCAAATAATTAAGTGTAAAGACAAACAAGTGTGAAAGTTGTGAAATAAAGTGACTTTTGGTTTATTTTATTGACTGCGTTTGAGAAATTAAGTGTGTTTTTATTTTAAATTGCACAATCCAGAGATACGTACTAGCCCACTAGAACTGGTATTCGTAACATTTGGTGTCAGAAGTGGGATTGTGTTACTGAAAGTAAAAAAAAATTAAAATTAATTATAAAACGCAGACATGGTTAGACTGGAGCAACTAAAGGTGGACCAGCTGAAGAAGGAGCTGGCCGCTTGGAATTTGCCGACTGCTGGCGGAAAGGTGGAGTTGCAGCTGCGCTTGCGAGAGGCGTGTGAATCACGAGGCGTTGATTGGACTGCGCACGAGTTCGGGACGCAGGAGCTAGATTCGTCGGCCAAAGTGGAGGAATCGCCTGCGAGTGCTGCGTCGATGCAAAGTACGGCTGCAGCGGCTGCGCCACCACAAGCATTGGACATGAGCCAGCTAATGGTTGCACTTAAAGGCATGTTCGAGACTTCCAACCGTGAAATGGCAGCCAAAATGGAAAATGAAAATCGCGAAATGTCAGCGAAATTGGAAACTACGAATCGGGAAATGGCAGAGCGAATGGAAAACAAGCTTCAGGAAAATTCTGCGCGCTGGGAGCAGAAAGTGGAAGAAATCGCCAACCAGCTAAATGTGAAGGTGGAGCACCTGGGAACTCGAGTGGAACACTTGGATAAACGAGTCGACGATCTTGATGATTCCCTGAACAAACGAGTTGACGGTCTGGAGGATTTGGTGAACAGAAAAATCGACGAGCGGCTTAGAGAGATTCAGCTACGAGCAAGGGTGCGGTCTGTTGAGGAAAGTTTTGCCATAGAAGTGCCTACTTATGATGGTACTACGTCGTTCGATACATTCAAGCTACAGTTCGACCTGGCTGCTCTGGAAAATCAGTGGACCGATATCAGGAAAGGTCGGAGACTGATACTGGCTCTAAGAGGTCCTGCGGCTGAGGTAATAAAAACAGTGCCGGAAAGTTTGAGAGGTGATTACGAGACCGTCATAAGGGCGCTGGCAGCCAAATACAGTGACGAGCACAACAAAATGGTGTATTACTGCGAGCTGAAGAACCGTAGACAAAGAGCCAACGAGGCGCTGCAGACGTATGCGGCAGATATTGAGCGGCTGGTACCAATGACCTACCCAGAATTCAGCATGGAAGTTTTGGAAAGGCTGAAGATCGAGGCGTTTATCGAAGGCATTCTTGACCCGGAGACTCGTGTGAGTACCTTGATGATGATGAAGCCGACGTTCCACGAGACGGTGACAAGTGCATTGATGTATGAAGCTGCCTGGAGGGGAAGTTTTCGACATTCATCTGCGGAAAGGCGTCGAGTCCAATCTGGACGTGCCACGCAAAGCCAGCCAGTGAGCTCAGAGGTACCAACGAGGCTGCGGGCAATGTCATCTAGAATCAGTTGCTGGCGATGTGGCAAGCAAGGCCACATTTCACGAGACTGCCATCTGCGAGAGAAGCGTTCCGGGGAACAGGCGTCACCAAGATGTGCTGACGCGCCATCCGCCACTCCATCCGTGCAAAACCAACTGCAGGCCGTGCTTGCGAGCCGAAAGCAAAGAACAGATAGTGGACGTCCGGTTGGTAAGCGTTATGCCAGAGGAAGAGTGGTCTGCGGAGAGGCTACAAAAGGACCAGCGTGAGGATGCGGATCTTGCAAAAATCATTGAAGGCAAGGAGCAAGGCGCACGTCCAGACTGGCAGGAGATGGCCGCTGAAAGCCCGATCGCTAAGGCTTACTGGGCACAGTGGAAAAGTCTGCGGCTGAAAGAAGGATGCCTGTACCGCGAATGGGAGAGCGCGGATGGTCGGACCAGCAACTCCCTAATGGTAGTGCCGAAATGCAGAATCAACGAGGTCATCGAGGCATACCATAACGACTCCAGTGGAGGGCACCTGGGCATCACCAAAACCGTCGCCAAAATAAAAAGACGATTCTACTGGGTAGGATGTCAGGAGTCTGTAGCCGAGTGGATTAAGAGCTGCGACCGATGTTCAGCCGCGAAAGGGCCGACAAGAAGATCTCGAGGCCGCATGCAGCAGTACAACGTGGGAGCGCCCTTCGAACGGATTGCTATGGACGTCGCCGGCCCATTCCCAACTAGCACTCAAGGCAACAAATATGTGCTGGTGGTAATGGATTACTTCAGCAAATGGCCCGAAGTGTACCCTATTCCTAACCAGGAGGCCACTACGATCTCGGAAAAGCTGGTAAACAACTGGGTAGCCAGATTCGGAGTTCCGTTGGAGTTGCACTCAGATCAAGGCCGGAATTTCGAGTCTGCGGTATTCAAGGAAGTGTGTGAGCTGCTGGGGATAAAGAAAACGCGTACCACCCCTTTGCACCCACAGTCCGACGGCATGGTGGAACGCTTTAACCGGACACTGGAGGAATACCTGCGGAAAGTGGTAGGCAGGAATCAAAAGGATTGGGACACGCATATCCCCTTGTTCCTAATGGCGTATAGGTCAGCCCCGCACGACACGACATCACTCACTCCAGCCCGAGCAGTATTCGGCACAGAATTGCGGTTACCCGCTGACTTGAAGTTCGGGGTAGTCAGCACGACGGGAGGCGCTAAGACGGACTACGTGGCCAATAAGCGGGCGGAACTGGAGGAGATTCACCAGTTTATAAGGAGCCGTACCAAACTGGTCAGCGATAAGGCGAAAGCCAGATATGATCTACGGGCCAACTCAGCAGGGTTCCAAGAAGGCGATCTGGTAATGCTCTACAACCTACAGCGGAGGAAAGGTTTGTCTCCGAAACTTCAAGCGTCATGGGAAGGACCCTACGAAGTCGTGACTAGGATTAACGACGTGGTATACAGGATTCAACGATGCAGCAATAAAGGCGCTAAGCTGAAGGTAGTCCATTTGGAGCGCCTGGCGCCTTATCACAGCGGAACCTCGGCACTTGTTCGGGACGAACAAGTCTAAGTGGTGGGCAGTGTAACGATAAGACAGTTTGTCGCTGTGCAAAGCAACCCTGTCGCTACGCGCCGTGCTATAATTCGACCTGGCAATGATGGCAACTTCTAGTCCAACCTGGCAATGATGGCAACTTTTAGTCCAATCTGGCAATGATGGTCGCGATCATCATGGAAACCTTTAGTCCACTCCGGAATGTGCGAGAACGATCTGCGCGATGGCCGGACAGGTATGAAAGACAGCCGGGTGCGGCGCAGCGAGTCAGTCTGATTTTAACTAGTGAAGGTGCCACACGGAGTAATTGAGCAAATAATTAAGTGTAAAGACAAACAAGTGTGAAAGTTGTGAAATAAAGTGACTGTTGGTTTATTTTATTGACTGCGTTTGAGAAATTAAGTGTGTTTTTATTTTAAATTGCACAATCCAGAGATACGTACTAGCCCACTAGAACTGGTATTCGTAACAGTATTATTGATACGTGTACCAAATATTTTTGTGATATAATGACTAGTTAAAGAGTTATTGGACTTTGAAGTTTTCGACAACCGGTTGGCATGCAGTACTTCAAAGCCGATTATGGAGTCATAAAATTATATATTAAAATAATTAAACCACTGGCTTTCTTACTTCATTTACTGAGCTTTTTAATTGTATTTTTGGAAAAGAAAAATTTTTTTCGTAATAAAAAACCAATTAATTTTTTTTTCCTTGATTTTCACTAAGTTAGACCCTTTCGTTTTTTTTATTTTTTTATATAAATTGCTAATATTGTATAGAACATTGGTGCCAACTTTTATAATGGGCGTGGAAGTGGATTAGGAGCTAGACTGAAAATACTGCCGAAGGGTGGCGTCAAGCACACAGTTTCACTAAACGCGCACAAGCGGCGGGCATCAGGCGCGGTTTAATTATTTTAATATATAATTTTATGACTCCATAATCGGCTTTGAAGTACTGCATGCCAACCGAAATCGGAAACATCGAGTTTTTTACCTGTCCGCTTCGCGTGGAATGCCCCATATGCTAATCTACTCTGGGGGGTAAGCCTTTTAAAGCTTTGGCAAGTCCGTACGGAATGATTTGCGTTGCAGAGTTTGCACGCTAAGTCCTTTTTCACTTTAGTGTGAAGATTTAGGGATCTGTTGGGCCGATTTTTGAGGACATTGGAAGATGAGGGTTGTGGTTTAGAGTTGGTAGGCCGAAAGAAATTCAGCCGTTCCACTATCTCGCATCTACAGGTCAGGAACTCATTCATGTCAAAGATTGTTCTCATAAAGCTAGAGTTGCTTCGGGCAATTTGGTAGAGCATATATATACCAACAGCGGATCCCAATTGTCCGTGTCTACGGCCTGAGACTTGAGAACGGACAAACAATTGTTTATAGAATTCTGGATCTGCTGTAGTGCCTCACTATTTTCGGTGTGGGCAGGAGCGATATTCAATAAAGATCGAATTTGGTTGTCAACGAGGACGCGTTTGTTTTCATAGCGGGATCTAAGGGCTTCCCACGCGAGTCCGAAATTATCATCGGTTAATGCGTATTGTTTAACAATAGCACCGGCTTGGCCTTGCGTTTTGTATCGGAGGTGATACAATTTTTGGGCTGGAGTGAGCTGGGGGTGATTAATGTAAACCGCAGTAAACATGTCCCGAAAGGACCCCGAATGCCCCCGAAGAATGTTTCGGGGTCGCAAGGAGGAACTTGGAGGCAAATGTAGGAAGTATTTGCTAGTTCTAGGGTTTGAACCGGTTCCATATGCGTAGCAGGCTGGGGGGACTGAGGTTGGAGCATCTTAATGATGTCCAACATCTTAGCCATGCACAACTAGTATTGGCAGGCCCGTGCGCAGGGGGGGGTTTTGGGGGTTCTAACCCCCCCCATCGAGAATTTTTCCACATAATTTTCCACTAGCAATAGTCCTTATTCTACGAAAGTCAAACCGACTTGATAATAAATATTTTGTGGTCAATTTTTGTTTCGACATTCTCAACTTTCTCGATCTTGTGCACGTTTTTTTTTAATTTTCCCGCCTTTTTTACCTCCTATTATCAGTGTCATTGTGAATGCAACCATCGATAGTATCGATACAACCAAAGAATATGAAATGTATAGAAGGCGCATCTGAGCTCAAGAAGAATCCTGCGCTCAATTGTTTGAACCATACTCTTCAATTTTGCGGGATGATTCCCGTGACATCTGGGTAGACGAAGTCAAACTTTGGCGTCAACGCATCGCCGGAAAGAACGTTAAAAATTCGCTTGAAGCACTCGATGTGTGCAATGGAGATGCGTTTCCAAATGTTCATCAAATGCTCCGCATTTTGGCAGTTCTGCCTGTAACGACAGCGACGAATGAACGCTCCTTTTCAACATTGCGTCGCCTCAAGACTTACCTCAGGTCAACAATGTCTGAAGATCGGCTGAACGGATTAGCCTCGCTCAATATACATCGCGATGTCGAGGTCGATCCGCAAAGAGTTTTGGAGAAGTTTTTTTCTACACCTCGCAGAGTTAATTTATTATATAGGGTTTTCCAACAAGAGGTGTTATTTTGAATCCCCCGGTATTTCGGTAGCTGTCACTTTTGAAGCTTTTATTCTTTGACACTTGACAAGTAGAAACTACGCCATTACTAAAAATGGAACGAGACACGCTTCAACAACGCATTGAAATTATTAAAATTCACTACAAAAATGGTGAAAATCTTGCAGTCACAGTTCGCAAAACTAAAGCATTTTTGGGTCGTCGTGAAGCACCTTGTCGGACCGCAATACAGAAATTGGTGGAAAAATTCGAGCTGCTGGGACAAGTTAGTGATGTGAAGAATAAAACCCGTGCACGTCGCTCAAGAACAACTGAAAATATTGCTGCTGTAGCCCAAAGTGTTGAAGAAAACCCAGGTTTGTCGATTCCTCGTCGTTCTTTGGAATTGAGCATTCCAAAAATGTCATTACACCGTATTTTGCATAAAGACTTGGGTCTTAAAGCTTATAAATTTCAGTTAACACAAGAACTCAAGCCGACCGATCATCAAGAACGTCGTGTCTTTGCTGATTGGGTCCTTGAAATGCATGAAAATGATCCGGAATTCCATCGAAAAATCATCTTGACTGATGAGGCCCATTTACACCTCGGTGGCTACGTCAACAAGCAAAATTGTCGCATCTGGGGCTCGGAAAACCCAAGAGTTATTGTTGAGAAGCCTCTCCATCCTCAACGTGTGACTGTTTGGTGCGGTTTATGGTCCGGCGGGGTCATTGGACCTTACTTTTTCGAAAATGAGGTTGGATCAACAGTTACGGTGAATGGATTGCGCTATCGAGAGATGATTAATGATTTTTTATGGTCGGAGTTGGATGGTATTGATCTGGACAACGTTTACTTTCAACAAGACGGCGCTACGTACCACACGAGCAACGAAACCATTGCTCTTTTACGGGAAAAGTTTCCGGACCGTGTTATCTCTGGAAGAGGTGATCACAATTGGCCACCGAGATCTTGTGATTCAACACATTGCGACTTCTTCCTTTGGGGCCACGTGAAAGATAAGGTGTACGCCAACAGCCCAGCGTCGATTCAAGACCTCAAAGATAGAATTCGTGAGGCTATCGAGGACATAGGGCAGCCACTTTGCGATTTGGTTATGGAAAATTTCATGAAAAGGATATGGTCCTGTAAGCGTGGTCGTGGTGGCCATTTGGCTGATGTTGTTTTTGATTATTAACGGCATACCTTCTTCTTTATTATTAAATAAACATCCGATCATTTATCTCAAAAAATTTCATTTTTCTTTGAATACCAAAATAACACCTCTTGTTGGAAAACCCTATATAATAACCGAATATCAAGTCAAGACACAATAAAATGTCTTCATTTATAAGAAAAGTTTCTTATTATTTTTTATTAACTTCATAACCTAACATGATACACATATGTCAAAACCCCCCCCATAAACGAATTCTGCGCACGGGCCTGAGTATTGGTCTGTGCAGGCTTCAATCTTTTGCCTAGCCGACTCTTTGAAACCGTCGCACAGTGGGGTAATTGATGCCGAAAATGCCGATTAATTCACCCAGGCTATTTAGATATGAAATAACTAATAGGTTTAGTTAATCGAACATTAGAAAGTAAAAAACAAATGTTTTTGGGTATACTTCAGTGGACATTTTTTTAAAAATCGGTAAAAAACTAAAATAGTTACAAAAGATAAATCTTGCACTATTCTAATGAAAGTTAAGTTGAACAGTTTAAGGCCAGGTTCCTCAAAAAAACACTTTTTTTTTCAAAAAATTCCATTTATTGTTAAAAAATAATTTGAAAATAAATTTTTTTACAAATAAAAGTACATACATTAAACTACTAAAAAACATGTTTTTTTTTTGTTTTTGTTATTATGGTGGCTCCGAAAACAGCTGCTCAAACTCGTCCGATTTGTTGATGAGTGTCACCATTTCTTGGAAACGAATCATCTGAAAGCAAAAAGCAAAACAGTTTCATATTCTGTATCGAATTGTCTATGTTCGGAACTAGAATAAAACATTTTTACTGAAAAACAAACAAAATGGCGTACTTTTTAATTTTTGACCCTTTTTTTGCACGTTTGATTGTTAATAACTTTTTTAAATAACAATGAATATTTTTGGTTGTAGTTCCGACCATAGAGAGACATTTAAAGAGTAAAATTCCGTTTGGTTCATGATGATAAGTGAAATAGTTTTGAAATACGAGTGACACTCAGTTGAAAAAATGTAGTTTCGAGAAAAAGCCGATTAAAGATTTTATTCGTAGAATAATGCGCTTGAGCGCGCACCGTCCTCCCTTATCTCAACCTACTTCTAGGCAGCGCATACCTTCGGGACTAATTATACATAATTTCTAAGAGTATTTTCTAGCAATTTATAGAAAAAAAAAATTTCGATTTTTTTAAAATTGTTTGGAGGAACCTGGCCTTAATTGAAACATTTCATCGCCACCTCTTGCAGCCAATTCAGTATCATCATTATGATGATGATTATCATTATTATAATCTTCATCATCAACATTATCATCATTCCTCATTAGTATCAACTCCATTGTTAGCAACTTTGGGCATAATATACATACGATGCACTTTTTTGTGGCAATTTTCCCATACTTGATACAATGGGGTCAGAATTAAAAAAATCTATTAAACATGTTATCAATGGTATTTTTTCAGTCCACTTTCGTAAAAAATTCTCCTTCCAACACTTGAAATCGTTATTCCGTGCTTCTTCCGAAGGTTGGCCGATTGGCATGCGATATGATTTGCGGTCGCTACAAAAACTATTTGTGGAAAATTGTGAGCATATTTTACCAGGAATAGAATTTTAAAAAATATTTTACAGTTTTTAATCCATAGCTGCGAAATTTTTCTATTTCGATTTGATGTTCACTAGAAACAACCATAAAATGGTGTCAATGTTTTTATTCAAGTCTACATCGATTTCTATTATTGATGCAGATATTTCTGCATTTTGAAAAAAACAATAAAAACAACAATAAAACCTTTTGCTTATTCGTTTTCATCTAAAAAATAAATAATTTTTAAAAAAATTAATTTCGACATTTCTATTTGTTCTCATACATGGCTCGTTTGGCCCATGAGTTCGCACACAAAAATCGAAATGCTGGAAAGTGCGCAACATTCGCGCAACTTTTTTTTTCATAAAATGTTACTGAAATATCTAAGCTATACGCTAATGAAAACAGTTTTGCTCGATCTCACAAGACTCACAACTATACTACTGTGTACAAAGAATACCCGGAATTCGATTTCTTCGATTATCGTGGTGTTGTGCATTATGAGCTCCTTCCGCCGGGCCAAACTGTCAACAAGGAATATTACTTGAGCGTTATGCGTCGTTTGCGTGAAGCTATTCGCAAAAAGAGGCCGGATTTATGGAGAGACAACTCTTGGTTTTTGCATCACGATAATGCACCATCTCACACGGCATTGGTTCTTCGTGAGCATTTCGCCAACTCATATCGTTCCACAGCCACCGTATTCGCCTGATTTAGCTCCTTGTGACTTCTGGCTATTCTCCAAACTCAAAAGACCACTTCCAGGACACCGTTTTGAATCGATTGAAGAGATTCAACGTGAATCGCCGCGCGCATTGAAGGCCATACCGGAAGGTGACTATTTGGCATGCTTCGAAGATTGGAAAGTCCGTTGGCATAAGTGCATTGCATCGGGGGGGGGACTACTTTGAAGGCGATGAAATTGATTTGGAAGAATAAAGATTTTTTGAATTATAAACAAATTCCGGATATTCTTTGTACACAGTAGTATGTCTGTGAAAAGGTCAAAAATTGGAGAATTTTTAAGCTTTTAAACAAAAATTCAAATAAAATACTTATAAACATTTTTTAACAAAACAAAATACACACTGCATTACTGAAATACCTGAACATGAAGGTTGCATAATTAGTTTTTAAATACTTTTTGAAATTCCCAAAAAGAAATAGTTTTGAAGTAAAGGAAAAAACGCGTTTATCGCTGTTCGCACAAAAACTGAAAATAAATGTCAACTTTCAGAGTGCTTTGCGGGAAAACGGTTAACTATTTTGCAACAACTTTTTCACATGGTGATGCAGAATTTTATCCACTTTAACCCGGTACCAAAAACATATTTGTATCTTTATTTTTCGTTTTTAATTAATCGGCACTTTACTTATATATTACCCCACTGTGCGTCGGGCTGGCTGTTGTCTAGGGCTGCGACATCGACATCGATGTTTTATAAACATCGATGTTTAGCATCAACATCGAGTGTTTTGAACATCGATGTTTGCACCCCGATGTTTCTTCAACATCGATGTTTTGGTTCGATGTTTTGCATCGATGTTGCAATTTAGTAATTTTTTTCCATGTAAGGTAATATTTTGGTTCAGACTTTTTACATGCGAAGATTTTCACAATAAGTAAAAAATGCACCTCTGCATATAAAATGTAGAGCCATCCGTAGTAGTTCCGGCGAAAGTACACGGCGACGAGCAGCAAGGGAACTGCCACACATAAGAAATTTTGCATATGTATGTATGTAATTGTTTGATTTGTAGATTCAATCAATACTCAAGTGGTGATGAGAACTGAACAAAACTTGTATGTGATTTTATTTTATATGATAAAAAAAAATAATGAAAACAATTGAGATATATGTAGCTAACCTTGGCATTAAAAAAAACATCGATGTTTCGAACATCGATGTTTTTTAGCCGATGTTTTGTCAACATCGATACCTCCTTCTGCATAACATCGATGTTTAAAACATCGATGTTTTTCGGTCGATGTCGCAGCTTTACTGTTGTCTTCAGCAATGAAGCAAAGTAAACCCTAAGTAGCGCCACTTCTTTTTGGCCGGCCACCAAAGCCAGTGTTGCCGCACAAGCAGTGTTAGCCCATAACGATTTTCTGTTGGTTTTGGGAGTAAATTTGATGCCTAATTTTCTGACTGCTCTTTCCAATCAACAAATAAAGAAATGTTTGAAAGATTAAATATCCTAACGAAACTGTAAAATTACTGTAGAAATACAATGTTATTACCACAATTAATTAAAATAGACAACATTTTAATAGAAATTAATAATTTCATGATGAAAACATAAAACATTCCGAATCAATATCAAGGTAATTTTGTTATCGTACAAGGTAAAATGCGAACGACAAAGTTTCTTGTAATAAATTATTTCAAAATTTGTGTGTTATAGTAATGTCGTGCATCTTCAGAGCTCTTAATACGTACTAAAAATATGTTTTTATTCATTTTGATTGGACACACGAACACGATAATTTAATCAAAAGATGATGAATGTGTTCAGAAGAACATTTTCGCATTCGTTATTAAATATCTTTGATGCGACTGAACTGAATGAAATAATTTAAATGAAATCATAATCATTACAAACATTTCCCATCTAAATACATTTCTATATTCACCATCGATAACAAAAATTGCAACCCTGTCTTATAATAATTTGACCACGTTCACCACAAAATGTGCAAATTTTACCACAAAGGCAAAAATTAAATGTCATTTTTGACTAAATTACTTAAAAGGAAGACTTTTTCGCAAGGATATATGTATGTATATTGGAATTGCATCCATCAGGTTTGCTATATCGAGTTTGAACTTTTTTCGTGGCACATCGTTGACATGATTATTTTTTTCTGCAGGAACTTCCGGAAGCACGGAATATGACCGATGACGATGCGGCACTAACAAACTTTCAGAACACTGTGACGCCAGACGACGAGGAGAACTTCTACGAGCACCTGCTGAAGGTGCTCTGCTCTACCTGCACGGCAATATGGGGTCGCGCTGCGCCGGCCATCGCGTCGACATGTACAAGCTGCTGCGCAGCTCACCTACAACGTGCTCTTGCTGGACTATCGCGGCTATGGCCGAGGAGGGTGTTGTGCGCGATGTTATCGCCGTCTACAAGTACATCACCTCAGTGACCTCGAACCCGGTGTTCATCTGGGCCATTCGCTGGGCACCGGTGTAGCGGGTAACTTGTGTGCGCTACTACTACGCGGGTGGGTTTTCTTGTACTCATTTTCCCATTGATTATGCTAAAATATTGAGTGAAGCCATGTCAAGTGGGACCCCCAAAAATTCACGAAATCACCGATTTTTGAAATAACTGTCTTAATTTGTAGCGGGTATGATGCTGACGACTTGGCATTATTATTTCGTTAAAATTCAATTTATTGTTAATGTTATAAACAATCAAACTTTTTAGCCAAAAAAAATTTCTTAATTTTTTTCTCAAAAACTATTTTTTTTTATTAAAAGATGACCACGCGAATTTATAATTAACTGTTGAGGCTATCTATTACAATTTTTTTTCACGCCCAATTAGTTTAAAAAATAACTTTTGCATTAATTTTTTATAAACAATTAAGTTTTCTATAGTCTTCTTCACGCTGCAAAAAAATAAAAAAAATGTCATCATATGCGGAAAACGTTCCCCTTTATTTCAGCGTTCACAGAAGTTTGTCGGTCTGCGCCGTTTTTCAAATATTAATTTTTTTATCTCCCGCGGCGTGCGCTCTCTTCGCACGTGCCGCTCTTTGTTAACTGGCTACCGCCGAAACTAGACCAATTAACATGTCGCAACCTGCACGTTCATAATATCTGCCGGTCGGGGGAGATACAAAAATTAATATTTGAAAAACGGCGCAGACCGACAAACTTCTGTGAACGCTGAAATAAAGGGGAACGTTTTCCGCATATGATGACATTTTTTTATTTTTTTGCAGCGTGAAGAAGACTATAGAAAACTTAATTGTTTATAAAAAATTAATGCAAAAGTTATTTTTTAAACTAATTGGGCGTGAAAAAAAATTGTAATAGATAGCCTCAACAGTTAATTATAAATTCGCGTGGTCATCTTTTAATAAAAAAAAATAGTTTTTGAGAAAAAAATTAAGAAATTTTTTTTGGCTAAAAAGTTTGATTGTACATAACATTAACAATAAATTGAATTTTAACGAAATAATAATGCCAAGTCGTCAGCATCATACCCGCTACAAATTAAGACAGTTATTTCAAAAATCGGTGATTTCGTGAATTTTTGGGGGTCCCACTTGACATGGCTTCACTCATTACAAGTGTATTTTGTTTCGTGTGTCTATTCAAAGATCTGCCTTGGTTCGATTTAACCATTGCACGACCCATGTACGCCAATTCGCTGCGCTTCGAAACGGATAAGCACATTGGTGAGTTTAAGCAGCCGGTGATGATGCTCCATGCCGAGGATGACTATGTGGTGCCATTTGAATTGGGCTATAAGCTGCATCGCACAGCGCTGGATACGCGCGGCTTGGGTTGGGGTCCCGTTGAGTTTCTTCGCTTCGAAAGATTTGTGAATAACTACAGCAATGCTGTAAAGTATGTTGAGTTTTTTCCTACATTAAATTATGAATTATACTTTCGCAAAATTTTAAACTAAGTATATAAGTGTATATTTTTAAGAAAATGCGCTGCGACACATTACAAGGAAAAACCTACATCATTTTGAATTTAACGCAAGCAAATTATGATAATAATGGAAACAATTAGCCTTACTGTAAGGATGTGGATTGGATTTTGTGTTTGGATTTTTCTTAAAGGGCTTAATACAAATTTAGTAAATACACAAAATGATTAAAACGTGTTTATTGTGAATGTAAATGTATAGAGTATTATGTGTGATATTTTTAATTTTTCAATTAAAACCAATTTTCACGTCTGATGATAAAGTTATACATACTGATTTTGTTTATAATTAGTTTTTTCATTCATATTGCTAGTCAATTATCTAGCTAGTAGCAGAGACTGTTGGCAAATACCAATGTTTTACGGTTTTCAATTAACCGTGAAGGATCAGCATAATACTTATGGTCCCTTCATTTAACAATAGGTTACGAATATGTTGCTGTGGTACTTGAACATATAATCATTCGCCAATATATTCAAGAAATACAACAGAAATACCATTTGAATTTCATTTGCAACTGACAACGACTTGTGGTGAATATATAGAACAAAGGCAGAGTTGCTCTTGAATAACAAACGAAATAATTTAAATTTGTTCATAAATTTTGGTAAAAACCACCTAATTTATGAGAATTTTATTTATCTTTCTTTTCTCTGGTTATACCAACATAAAAAGTCAGCGATTCATTTATAAAATCGTCTTAAATTACGTTTAAGAAATTCATAGAAACCGCAATTTTTTCAGTATTTTTCACGTAAACGCAATCCTGCCTTTGGTGTTCGGCCACCGTGGTGAGCTCAGTTTTACATGTGAACAACAACAATTTGACAGTTCTCGTCATACAGAATCGACGTCTGGTTGTCAAAGAGTGGCGCTACTTAGGATTTACTTTGAATGAAGACTGCTTGATGTGCGCGCATTAGCCTCTCCCATTGGGCTTGCAAATTTTTCTGCTTAATTTGGACCAGTGATTTGGTCAAATCCTCAATGGGAGCCGATCAGTGGCGCACGCAGGATTTTGTTTCGGGGGGGGTTTCGTGTAACTTTTTTGAGAACTTTGAAATGGAATAAAATTTAGATGTATGAATCTACAGACTGAGATCCAAAACATGTACAGTATGAAGGTATATCAGTATGAAGTGAGCCTCAAGATACAAATGTCTCGATAGGGAATATTTGTTGTGAACGAGCCTTAATTTGTTTTGTTGCTCTGACATCTGTCAAGCATATTTAGTATACATCAAGTCATTGAACAAACAACATCATATTTTTTCATTGTGTTGAAAATGTCGAATTTTGTACCAGATAGTGATGATTTGCGGAAAGCATTAATTTTTTTTTTCCATTTGAAGAAAAGTGCTGCAGAGTCGCATCGAATGCTTGTCGAGGCATATGGTGATCATGCTCTATCAAGAGTAACATGCAAAAGATGGTTTCAACGGTTCAGAAATAATGATTTTGATGTGAGAAATGAAGAGCGTGGAAGACCACCAAGAAAGTTTGAAGACGCCGAATTGCAAACGATATTAGATAAAGATGACACTTTGAGTCAAAAGCAAATGGCAGAAATGTTAAATGTTGTACAAGGAACAATTTCTGTTCGTTTAAAAGCTATGGGAAAGATCCAAAAGTGTGGAAAATGGGCCACATGAATTGAATGAAAGGCAGATGGAAAACCGAAAAAACACTTGCGAAATTTTGCTTCAAAGACACGAAAGAAAATCAATTTTGCATCGAATTGTTACTGGCGATGAAAAATTGATCTATTTTAAGAATACTAAACGGAAAAAATCATGGGTTAATCCGGGACAACCTTCAACATCGACTGCAAAACCAGATCGATTCGGCAAGAAGACAATGCTGTGTGTTTGGTGGGACCAGAGCGAACGGACCTGGCGAAACCGTTAATACTGATCGCTACCGACAACAAATGATCAACCATGCATTGATCGAAAAACGACCAGAATGGGCCAGAAGACACGACAAGGTAATTTAGCTCCATGGCAATGCACCTGCACACAAAGCAAGACCGGTTCAGGATACAATCAAAGCTGGGAGCTGCTACACCACTCGCCGTATTCACCAGACTTGGCTCCTTCCGACTACCATTTGTTTTCATCGATAGGACACGCATTGGCTGAGCAGCACTTCGATTCCTACGAGGAAGTCGAAAATTGGGTGTCTGATTGGTTTGCTTCAAAAGACAAACAATTCTATTGGCGCGCTGTCCACAAATTGCCTGAAAAATGGACAAAACGTTAAAATGTGTGGCTAGCAATGGCCAATACTTTGAATAAAATGTTTTTTACTTTCCCATTAAAAATTAGTGTTTTATTTTCGCAAAAAAGGCTCACTTCATACTGAAATACCTGGTATGTTTCCCCTACCTGACATATTTTGGTCCTGAAAGCTCAAAATAGAAAATTTATTTAAAGGAGACTATTTTTCTCTTTTATTTGATACCCATATCTTGCACAACCGCAAATATTTGAAAAAATATTTGAAATGTGTATGTCCTTAAAATTTTAAAGTCCTTTAAAAATCACTTTGGGTCAGAAAATGAAAAACTAAATAAATAAAATTCCAGGTAAATGACCTCTAGTTTCACGCCTATATTAACATTTGGAAGGGTCACGGTGTAATATATGTAAAGTTGGTGTTTTCACTCAGTGCATCATAACTTTGTCATTTTTCTTTCGATTCCATTGATGGTAGGCTTAATATTTGCGCAAATAATATGTTTTTCATCTTAGGTCTTAAAACCAAAGGAAATAATTTATTTTATCTAAGTTAATAAAAGAATCTATTTCTGTGGCGAGCTGTTGGCTGCGCCTTTAATTAATTTATTTAATAAAAGAAACAATTGCTGTGGCGAGCTGTTGGCTGCGCCTTTACTTTTCCAGTTCTCACTTAAAACTGAAACTCCAACCAATAAAGTTCCTTCGCAAGCCCTGCTCCAGCCTGCTGACCGCGCATTCTCGTGTGTGGCCGTGAACCGTTGTCGGCTCCGCTGCGACCACCCGAACTCCGCTGATTACGCAGAACGTGCGGAGTATCGGGTTTCGTCCGTTCACTGACCGACCAGCGCAAACGGTTGCTGTTGATATTGCACCGTCAGCGCCTACCGGCAGCCACAGTCCAGCTGCGCTACACTCTTTGTTGGCCGCTGGTCAGGTCCGCCACTAGCGCCTTCTCGGGGGGCGCTGGTTGCGGACAATTTGGTGTTAACTTTTCCCTTCCTAAGTGAGGGGCGTCCGCGATCCTCTTCGGTATTTCTCGTAAGGCGACGTCCACAGCTTTAGCGGCCGCTCGTCTCCTCCAAATAACCACTGCCTGCCAGATAGCCAGAAGTACCACTATGCTAGATACTGCGCAAGCAAATACCGTTGTTTTTGAGACAACCTCCTGCCGTAGATTTTCGATATGGTTGATGTTTTGCAGATTCAGGTCATGCAGATAAGGTAAGCTCAGAACCTCAAGTTCATCATTCAGATTAATTTGGGGAAATGACGGTGCTTCTGGTTTTCGTTTGGACTCGGAATTCATGTTTCGGAACACCGTACCGTTGACTTCGACTTGATTTTGGAAGGTAAGTAGGTACGTCCCCTTAACGGTTCTCACTGCCTGACTTTCACCCTTCACGTGGGGTACTTGGTTGTTGATGAGGAGGATACCGTCGTCGACCTCAATTATGGCACTCCGGTTGTTGAAGGTTGTACTGCAATTCGCCACCCCACCAGAGACAAGTTGCTGGCCACACGTTTTGACCTCGATTTTCTTGCAGAAGGTCGTTGTTACTGAGCGTTGGCAATCGACAGCGTAGACGTCATTTCCGCATTTCGCCACGTTGTTGGTTTGCCCAAAATGTAGGATCCTATTTCCATGTTGGACTCCAAAAAGACTTAATTTCTTACATGTTAACATAGGTTTTGGATATTTTATAATAAACACTAAATACTCCTTATTTTGTAATACCTTAACACTAGATATCCCCATTACTTCTGTTATTGTAAAATTCGTAGAGTGCTCGTTTACAATTTTATCAATGTCTTGACTATCTAATATGATTGGATTAATTACATTTATCTTGGCTAAAGTTACTGAAATTATGATTGTTTCCAAATTTGATATTATCATTCTATTTCTGGCTAAGAGCGTTTCATAAAGGTGGCCTGTGTCAATTTCCTCTATCTTCTTAATGCCAATGATTTTGTTAACGGTATTGGTTAATTCTAAAATTTTAAGTTGGATGCGGGTATTTATTTCATACTGTTTGTTGTTTGAATCAATTAGCCTGTCCTGTCTCGTCTGTAGTTTCTGAAAGTCATCAAAGTCGGGCGTACCAGCTACCGCCTTCAGAGCCGTACCAAGGAAGTTAATGCTCCTTGCGTGTCGATGATGGATCCCGACTGTCTGCAGCAAGGTCTCAATATGGCCCGTGTCCGAGTCCAATAATTTCCTCATATGTGATTGAGGGAAAAACTCAGAAAGTCTCCTTGTCTCGTCTATTGTTGAAGCATAAAATGTTAGGTTTGTAAAGTGCATCAGGTAGTCATATTGTTCCCATATTATTGCCTCCCCGTCCATGATTGGTATGTAGTCCGAGTTGGTGTAGTCAATTAGTTTCATCGCCTCAGTCATTGTAATGGAGGATATGATTTCCAGTAACCTAATCGTAAGAAACAAATGAAATTAGCATTTTTTGTTAGTGAATCTTAAGGAGGTCTTAAATTATCTTTATGGACCCTCCTCCCCTTTATGAGAACGGTGGTGCCAAGGTCTTCTTCAACAACCTGTTCTACATAGAGGGGGGTCAACTTGTTTCCCAATCTTCTGTTTGTTCTCACTAAGACCTTGTCACCAGCGTTATATGTCCGGTTTTCCCTACCCTTGTTATGGGTTTCTAGGTTGGTTCTCTGAACTTTTTCAATTTTCCGTCTTATTTCCTCGGTCAGTCGCGATGTGGAGTGAAGAACGTCAATTGGTCTCTTGTTAGTAACCGAATGTATGGACTTGTTATATTCAATAGTTGCTAAAAGAATCAAATCATCCGTGTCATCCAGGTTTTTTTCGAGCTTTAGGCACCTAGCTATCTCTGTTAGAGTACTATGGAACCGCTCAACCTGGCCGTTCGACGTGCTGTGCAACGGTGGGGCATTAGCTATTTCCACGTTAAAATGATTCCAAAGGATGGTTTTTATGGTCTGCGAATTTAGTGATTTTTCGTTGTCACAGTAAACTGTCTTGGTTCCCGAGAAAAAATTCATAAGTTGTAAAATTTGTGATTTTATATCGGTAATAGTCCTAGATGCGATTTTTTGCACCACCGCGAATTTGGAAAATTTATCCAAGCAAGTTAGGAAATATTTTTTGTCCGTGGAAAATATATCAATATGGAGTATTTCCCCCGGGTGGGATGGTATTGGTGTCTCCGCAATAGCATGTTTCTTCGGGTGTCTGTCATATTTCGCTTTCGAACAAATTTTGCAATTAAGAACCACTTCTTTTGTTTTTTTTTCCATTTTCGGAAAAAAAATAGTCGTTCAGTATTTGTTTAACGTTTTCTTGTACTGCCCTGTGGGCTCGATTGTGTTCAGCAACTACAATCTCATTCTGGTCCGATATGTCATAAATGTCTGTTACCATTTTCTGCGTGTGGCGGAATTTTACTGCTGGGTATAACTCAACCAGCCTACCTTGGATTCGTGCTAGGACTGGTAGGCTACAGTGGATAGCATTTACTACACTATCATTTATAACTTCCTGGAGTGTTCTCATCAAAAATTCGTCCTCGGAAAAAGAAATTACGTGTCTTGTTTTGGTACCGAATACAATAAATGATCGTTTCGATTGAAGCTCGCTTTCTTCTATTATAATTTGATTTCTAAAACAATTAACTGGTTTTACGACAGATTCAATAGTGTAGGTCCGAGATTCCTCACTATGAATAGTAGCGCAGTCTGAACTTGCGTCCACGTTTATCATATTCATGTGTTGTCTGGACAATGCGTCCGCAACATGATTTTCTTTACCTGGCTTATAGTGAATTCTCGCGTTATAATCTTCTATAAGCGCCTTCCACCTTTTTATCTTGGCGTTAGGGTTTTTGTCCGAGACCGCAAATGTTAGTGGTTGGTGATCAGTGTAAATGTCCAACTCTTTCACACCGTAAAGGTAATTTCTTAGGCTCTTTAAAGCCCAAACAATCGCAAGCAGTTCTCTTTCATTCGTTGCAAAATGTTCCTCATTTTCCCTAAGTGTTCTCGATATCATTGTGATAGGTTTTCCACCCTGAGAGAGTACCGCACCTATACCACGAGACGATGCGTCTGTCGTTAGACTAAACGGCTTATTAAAATCCGGGTAGGTCAGCATGACGTCTTCCGATGAGAGTACTTCTCTGAGTCTGTTGAAGGCTTTAAGGCTTTCCGAATTTAAGTCAATTTTAATTTTTTTGGACTGACTGGCGCTAACCTTGCCATTATCACCTCTTAGGATATCCGTGAGTGGTTTTGCTATGCTTGCAAAATCTCTTATAAAGCATCTGTAGTAACTCGCGAGACCCAAGAACGATCGGAGTCCGCGTAAGGTGGTAGGTTGTTCATAATTTTTTATGGCGTTGACCTTTTCAGGGCATGATTTCACCCCTCCCCTTGCTACTATAAATCCTAAATACTCGACTTCAGTTTTGAAGAATTTCGATTTTTCAACCGAGACCCTCATATTGGCTTCATAAAGGTTCCTTAAAACATCTTTCACATGTTGGTCAATGGTTTTTGAGTAGATGATAACATCATCTACGTAAACGTGGCATGTTTTGCCGATTTGTTCTCTAAGAACATCGTCTATTGCCCGTTGAAAAATGCCTGGGGCATTCTTCAATCCAAATGGCAGGCGGCAGAACTCGTACTTGCCATTGTTTACTGAGAAAGCCGTCTTCTCTCTGTCCCGCTCGGCCAACTCAATTTGGTGAAACCCCGATTTGAGGTCTATCGTAGTAAAGTACTCGGCATTTTTCATATTTGCCAATATCATCATAGCATTTGGCATAGGGTATTTATCATCAATCGTATTATTGTTTAACTTTCGGAAATCTATAACCAAACGTTTTTTCTTATTGCCTGACTGGTCCGTGCCCTTTTTATCTACGACCCAGATAGGATTATTGTACGGAGACCTCGAGGGCCTAATGATACCGTTCGCTAGAAGGTCCCGTATCTCATTGTTAACAAATTCTGTAACTCCCATTGGATATGGATAGAGCTTGGAGTAGATTGGCTCTTCGTCCCTGGTTCGTATAGTGGCAAGAACGTTAGTGTTGTAGGGAAGGGATTCGTTAGGATCCGCAAATACCTTTAACCTGCTCTTTATCATTTTGCAAAATTGGTCTCTTACTGCCGTCGGGATTTCTTCATTTTGTATTTTAATAAAATTAACATTTTTACATTCAAGAAATAATAGAGCTTCCTCTGTATTATTATAGTGTATTACATTTTTACTCAAGTCTATCTTCGCGTTTACTTGGTTTAGTAGGTCCAAACCTATGATACCATCAAACGTCGTAAGCCCCGGTAATATAAAGAAGTCTGCGTTTTTTCCGAACAGTTTTATTTTACATTTTCCTTTTACAATATTATTGCCATGGATGGACTTAACTACAAAAGGAGTTAATACCGGTATGATTCCTTTCAGCTCTGGTAACGGTTTAATGTAATTTTTTGATGCACCCGTGTCCACCAGTAACATTATTTGCCTTCCTGCTTCGACTATGGTTCGCTTGATCCACGGGAGCAGGGACTGCCCCCTAAAAAATTAAGCTGTTCCTCTTCAAGATTTTCTTCAGCTGCTTCTGCTTCCCGCTCATAGTCCGATTCCAGAACTTCCCCCTGTTCGATGTTATTCACTCTCTGCAATTTTGGTCCGGTGAATCTTTCCGACCTTTCTGCCCGCCGCTTGCTTGGCTGAAAGTCCTGTTGATTATTGGGTCTGGGTTGCTGCAGTCCTGTCTGTTGCGAGGGACTGCGCCGCCAGTTTGTATTCTGGCGTAATCGCGACTCAGAGGGATCGATTTCCATCGGTGTGGGTTGATCCCGTGACACCTGCCTATTATTTCCAGTTCCCCACGATTGTCTGCCCGCAAGATGAGGATTCCCGTGCTGCTCCTGGCTCTGTGGTTTGCTTTGGTCATTGTAGTTAAATTTTTTATTCCTATTTTGATCATCATTCCGCGCCGCGTAACTAGATGCAAAGAGGTATCGTTCGCGATTTGCTTCCACCTCTTGGGCCAGTGCCAAAGCGCTAGGAAGATCTTCAGGTCGTGCCGCGAAGAGAATGTCACAAAGTGGCTTTTTTAAGCCAGAAATAAAAATTCTCAGAGCGTCCGCTCTGTACTTGCTGCAGATTGTCGCAGCCATTTCGCCCTCATATGTCATAATGGTTTTGTTCGTTAACAGCGTTAGCTTTTTTTCGACTTCGTCGAAGAATCGTAGCACTGTGAGGCTACCTTGTCTTAAGGTAGACAGCTCCTGCTCGACTAAATAGACCGGACGTTTATCCGCATAAGTAAAGTCCAGTCTCGCGATAATCGCGTTAAAGTTTAAGACTGTGTTAAAAGACGCTAACACTGCGTCAGCAGAGCCTTTGACCTTATTCCGGATTATGCCTACGGCTTGAAAGTGCCTAGAGCTTTTGGGGTAATTCTTAAATAACTCATAAGCTGTGTGGGCCGCTTGGCGCCACGATACGTAATTGTTGGCCTGTCCGTCGAATTCAGGCAGAGATTTTACTAGATCCAAAGGCTCGTCGCACTTTGGAGCTCTGGGATCTATCACCACTGGTTCGTACGTCACCACTGTCGTGTCAGTATTTAGTAAAGTCACCCGCGCTGTCAATGTTCGGATTTGTTCTTCAAAATCCTGCTTCTGTCTTGCGAGGGCGGCCGACACCGCCTCCACGATAGCTGTTATCTGGTCCGCATCCATTTTATTGTCTTGAACTCTTTTATCCTCTACAGTTAACTTAGCAATCCTATCTAAAATTTGTTCTAATTCACTACCGCTCATATGCCTTTATTTAGTTTTGGGTTTTCTTATTTTTGGGTTTTCTTATTTCTAGTGTCCGACCGAATATTCGGTTTCGGTTTCGGCCCAAATAAGTGGTTTCGGTTTCGGTTTCAGTTTCGGCCAAAAAATGGCCGAATAGCCGAAACCGAAACTTTCTAGAATATTTTTTACATTTTATTGTGTAGCAGATATATAGTGAAAGGAGGAGTAATTTAGATGCCAGCAATGTAAATAAACTTCTTTTTTTTAGCATATAATATTAAATTATTTAATTTTGAATAGTAGCGAGTAAGGTACGAAAGGTTAATTTTTTCATGTTTAAGTTTTTAAAAAATTAATAAATTGTTTTTATTAATAAGTATTTATTTATTTATGCTATGTTTGTTTGTTTGTTCTTTATTTACTTAATGTAAAATTCGTTTGTTGAAAAAAGTGCTTGATATGGTGATTTTTATTTCAACTAGAAAGTTTCGGTTTCGGTTTCGGTTTCGGCCGAATATTAAAAAAAAACCGAATATTCGGTTTCGGTTTCGGTTTCGGCCCAAAAAAGTGGTTTCGGTCGGACACTACTTATTTCATTTACGAGCACTCTACTTACAGTGATATTTTTATCCTCCAATACATTTTCCTGCTATGATTCTTTTTGGTTCCTTGTCGTGGTTGTCGTTCTTTGCCGTGGTTCCTTCCTGTAGTTGTGGTTCCTTGTTGTGGTTCCTTCCTGTAGTTCCTTGTTGTGGTTCGGGCGTGAGCTTCTCTTGCCGTTGGGCGCCAGTTAATAAAAGAATCTATTTCTGTGGCGAGCTGTTGGCTGCGCCTTTAATTAATTTATTTAATAAAAGAAACAATTGCTGTGGCGAGCTGTTGGCTGCGCCTTTACTTTTCCAGTTCTCACTTAAAACTGAAACTCCAACCAATAAAGTTCCTTCGCAAGCCCTGCTCCAGCCTGCTGACCGCGCATTCTCGTGTGTGGCCGTGAACCGTTGTCGGCTCCGCTGCGACCACCCGAACTCCGCTGATTACGCAGAACGTGCGGAGTATCGGGTTTCGTCCGTTCACTGACCGACCAGCGCAAACGGTTGCTGTTGATATTGCACCGTCAGCGCCTACCGGCAGCCACAGTCCAGCTGCGCTACACTCTTTGTTGGCCGCTGGTCAGGTCCGCCACTAGCGCCTTCTCGGGGGGCGCTGGTTGCGGACAATTTGGTGTTAACTTCTATAAAAAACATTCAAAAATTTATGATTTTTCAAAATGGTCGAAAAATTCAAATTTTTTACAACTTTCATCGTCAGTAATTTCTCCAAATCTCATCTGATTCGGACAATCTGTATATCTCTGGAAAAGCTAAGGTATTATCTTCTGACCGACGGACATCTTATGTTAGTCAGATGGTTCATTTACGAGATATGTGCTCATAACTGAAACAACAGGGTAAAAACTGATTTTTCCAAGATTTGAAAACGCTTCTAACAAAATTTTTTTGATCTTCAGTTTCGTGTTCAGCGGCCCAAAGTTAGTCTAGAAAACACTTTTTTAAGGTGCATTTTTTGTGTCGAGTCGTGTTATTGATGATTTAACATATATGCGACGGTTTTAAATTAAATTTCTGTACTAGCTTAACAATATTTCGGGGGGTTTGAACCCCCAAAACCCCCCTGTGTGCGCCACTGGAGCCGATGAAAACGTTGTGCATAATTGCACGAGTCTCTCGGACTTAAAACCAAAAGTGGCAACACTGGGATCGGTTGCTATGGGACTAGGTGGCTTGGAGCGAGTTTTGAATGCCTCGCTAGTGACAGGAACTGTCAAATGTGCCTCAGTCGACTTTGAATATCTTGGAGAAGGAGACTCCATTTTGTTTATTTGACGCTTGGGGGATCGCTCAACAAGCATTTGAATGGCTTAAAAAAGCTGGAAAGGGGGTTGAAAATTCGATTGAATATAAATACAAGGTTTATGGGAAATAAACCGGAACTATTACCGCTTCCGCGCGAACGATAATTTATAAATGGGAAAATGTACACGAAAGTGTAAACAATTTTCAATACGAATTTGTATTTCTGTTGAGGATAAAAGTTTACAACTGTGTATGTAAACGCGTCGAGAAATTGGTATATATATAAACAAAAAATGTGTAAACGAGAATTGGGAAAATTATTATTAAACACCAAATTTTTTATATAGTCAAAAGTATATGTAAATGTGTCTTTATTTGTGGGCAAACGTGAATATATATATGTTTGTATATAAAGAGTTAATATATGTATTAGTGTATAAGTGTTTGTGGGTAATAATAATTAATTCTTATGTAGTGAACGATTAAAAAATTTTGAGTACAGGTGGGGTGTTTTTTTCCCACTGTATTCGCTTGGGGTGACAACAGCTGTGCAATGAGTGTGTATGTGCAGCACTATTGAAAATTTTCGAAGTCTCAGAAAATTGATCAAAGTGCTGCGAAAACAGGCTACTCGTCCCACTGTTTTTGCGTTTGTTTACTTCTGCTAGCGAGAGTTTGGAAATTGCTTAGGCAGAAGTGCGAATGTGCAATTGCACTTGGAAGCAGCAGCGGGAGTGCTCGCTGCTCAGTGCTGGCGTATATCGCACAAAACAAAAACGCGAAAATGTTTGTCTTGACGGCGACCTTTTTAAATGAAAATGCCTATTTGGGATGCTGGCTGCAGCGGAGTTTTTGCTGCTTTGCCAGCGGAGGTCGCAAAAAGGGACTGCGAAAATGTACAAAGCGCTGAATTATGTGTTATAGCGGGATTGCTTACTGCACTGCGCTGTTTTGTAAATAGGGAAATATGCACACGATAAGCGGGGTACCAGAATGTAAATTTTTATTCTGGATTTTTGGGAGTGGGTATATATTTAGGGTAGATGTATATTTATTAAAATGTTCCGCTTATCTGTTGTTGGGCCCCGTGCCCGAGAATGGGGATATCCTCAATTGCTGTGGTCCGCTCCTGAGTTGTGATACTGTTGCTTGTGCTGTTGTTGTTTGTGCTATTCTCTGCTGTTTCCCTTTTTTGCTCTGCGTTATGGGTGTGTGTTTTGTTGTTGTGTTTGTTGAGTGTGTTTTTGTTGTTGTTAGTGTCTTTGCACTACACTGCACTGTCCAATGTTTCATTGCACTTTTTGTTTGATTTGTGTTGTCACTGTTTGTGTATTATCACAGAATAAACAGTATACAGAAGGCGCATCTGAAATAATTTTGCGATTTCATTTCAGACGCGGGCGGGAAGCAACATACATAGGTGAGGAAATTGTAAAGGGAACCGAGAGAGTAAGCGCGAATTGATGTACACGCATAGATTCGATGGTTTTGTGCATGGTTCAACTATAAGGTTGTAGCAAGCCACCGGCTGATCGTTTATGGCTTCTGTCAAAATCGTCGGTGTGCTGTGTTGCCGCATCGGTTGAAATGAAAATACCTGAATGAAAACAACTGACCTGAGCACTTTTCCCGTTTTTTCACTCAAATACAGCACCGTCTGGCAACAATCACTTTTGTATTTTTTCAGTTTCTCCCTCTTTCGTCGGAAAATATCAGCTGATTTTGACAGTAACGATAAACAATCCTACCAACAAAATACATGTGGTTTTTGGTGTTGCGGGCATGCTATTACCTTATTATTGTGCCATGGTTTTGTGCTTTATTCTCATTTCGACAACAACACGCAATGTTGTTGCTTTCCGCAGCAAGCCAGCTTGGCTTTACTCGCGCACATTGAAATGGTGGTTGATTTGGCGAAGCGATCGTCAAGGCAAATTCAATAGGTAGTTGCAGCACCAGAACTGATTGAACTTTTTTCTGTGATAATTGGCACGACATTGTAGCAATAGTTTTCCACTTATTATCACTTTATTAATGCGCATTGGTTGTTCCAATATTTGTACACATATATTTATTTTCATTGTAGCCATTTTTTACTTTTTACAACTTCCTTTTTACAAGCAGACCAAAAGAACTAATAAAATCCATTGAATTTTGGTTTTTTCCGCAATGCTACCACCTTATTTATGCGCCTTGGCGATCGCTCAATCAATTTTTCTATGCAAACTTTACCTGTCCACTTCTTGTTCTTGTTTGTAAAAAAGCAAGCGGAGAGCAAGCACGAGCCACCACCAACATGCAAGCGGCACATCACTTTGTTGCCCAACAACAACAACCACAGTGTGTGGTGCAAGGCGAATTAATACAGGTGACCTCGTTGAATCAGCTGATTTGATTTTTTTGTGGTGGAAAAGGTCTAGATTGTCAAAATGCCTGTGTAAAACTGTGACAGTTTAAAAATGAAAAAAAGCAAGCTTTGTTCTGATTGGCTGATTTTGACAATCTAAACCCAGAAACCAAAAACCAAATACATTGCAATTTTGTTGCTGCCCTTACGCTATCACCTGTATGAATTCGCCTTGGTGTGGTGCGTCACTGTTTCATACAGCCAAAGAATATTAAGTGTATAGAACACTGGTCGGCAAAGCTTACTCATATGAGCAGTTCGCTCAGCACACGCATTCTTACCCTCTTACAATCAGTCGTTGTTCAGACAGCAACGAAGCAACACGTGTAGTGGCTGCGTTGATTTTTGTCTTGTGTACGCTGCAAGAAATTTTATGTATGAAAAAAATAGATTCTTTTGTTGTTGTAGTTTTTGTGTGTATGCTTTTTTGTGTTGGCGATTGGTTTCTTATTCGCTTTTCGGTTTAATTTTATACAGAGTAGAAAAATTACTCTGCGCTCACTAACACCATCTCATTGTCAATTTTGCCGACCCCTCCCTGTCGGACCTGAGACAACTAGTTCCCAAAATTCATTGGTCTTTCAACTGGTTTTTTGTAGTCAATTGGACAACTAGTTGTCAGCGGATGCAGAAGTCAGTCAGTTCGCGTCTAATCACGTTCTGTGTGCTCGTTCGCGAGAGGCGAGAAGAGCACATAAAAATGAGAAAAACGAAACAGAGGTGAGAGAAGCAAAAAAATACTGTTAAGGCTGATCTTGCGATTGTTCTGCTACAACAACAACGTAGAAATGTTTGCATTTTTCGAACTTTGTTTCTATGACACGAAGTTTGCTCGATTTGCACGTTTTGTCTTGAACAAGGCGAATTAATAAAGGTGACCTTGTCAGCCCAGCTGATTTGATTTTTTTGAATTCTTCGTGCAACTTGATTGTCAAAATGGTCAAAGCGACGACGAATAGAACGAAGCTGAATATAAAGAAAATAGAGAAAGAAAGAAAATGCTTTTTTATTTTTCTTGTACTCATGAACTTTCATGTACTTTTTCATGATTTCTTGAACGATAAAACGCTTGAAACCTGCTTGGCAAGCTGCCAAGCCATTTCAGCAACGCCGCTGACGAGACTTGACGAACATTTTTGAGCTTAGCGCTTTGGACGGCCTCTCGACAAAATACCAATCAGACACCGAGGAGGTTTAGTGCATTAAAGTTGCACACAACTGAAGGCTTTTGATGCTTCCTCCTCGAAAAACAAAAAAAAACCTTCAGCTAAACGCTGGAAAAATATCTCTCGGCTGCAATTTTATGAGGCGGCGTTGTTGCATGGTGCTTCATGATCGGCTGGGAAGCGAGAATTATTCGCATTATTATTCCTCAAATTGTCTGGCTCATCTGGAAAATATGATATTGCGTCATGTTGTAATGAATGAATGAATGTCTGTTCCGGAACTTGTGATGCTGGGCAGTATCGCACCAGCATTTGTGCCTTCACCAGGAGGCATTGACTGCTGTATCGGTGCCTCCTTGTCATCGTTAGCGGCGTTGATAGAGCTGGCACACGATGTTCGACGAGCTAATATTTCTATGAGCACTGCGGGAAGAATAATATTTAGATTTCAGATAAAACGACGAACATTTGCTGCTCACCAATTTACTCGCACTTGTCTGTTTGTGCTTCTGCGCACTTTTTCTGTTTTGTATGCGTTATAGTATAAACAGAACCAAATCGTCGGCCGAATTTATTCGCACCGAAAAATGACGCAGCGCGTCAGTCGTCGTGAATAACGCACAGTGAATCATAATGGGTGCGAAATTCGCATCAGCTGTGTACAAAAATTATTCCTGCAAACACACGATAGGTCAAGGGGAAACTTCCTCAATTAGCAGCTCCGTCCTGCCCATTTTCTAAAACATACGAAAGGGAAAGACAAAATTGATTATTTGGCACAATTTTTTATTAAAATTTGAAGCACTTACAACTTTGCAACCTTAAAGTAGCACAAATCCCAAAATTTTTGCAGAATTTTTCGTTTGTTTACATTTTCGATTTTCACCTCTGACAGCTGCACAGCTGATTGGTTCGCACGACGACTGCGACCAAATTAGAATTTGTTCTATCGTCGGACGACTCGTCGTCGGCCGACTATCGCAGTCGTCGTCGTTGTGGGCAATCACATGCACTGCTGTGTGTTTTAATTTTGACAGCGTACGTTCGGTGCGTAAAAATCGGCCGACGACTTGATTCTGTTTATACTATTAAGGCGAAACGAAATATCAGCTGATTTTGACAATCAAGTCGCACAAACCCAACAACAAAATACATGGGAATTTTGTTATTGCCCTTATGCGTTCACCTTTATTAATTCGCCTTGGTCTTGAATGATTTCAGTTAGAATTTTGCGTGGTTGCGTAAAGCAACGAATTGCAGCGGCAGCTGAAAGGTGTGTATTAACACTTTCGTGTCCGCTCTCTGTGCAGTTAAACTAAAACCTATTGCCGCTTTGTTTACGTATGCCGTTGCGTTGGGGCCGCTATTTTTAATTTATTTATCTTAACAGTTAAACTACAATTTTTAATACCATAAAAATACGTGAATGGCTCCTACGTTTGGTAGGCATAAAACGTAAAAATACGTGAACGGCTCCTAAGTTTGTTAGGCACACAACGTAAAAATACGTGATCGGACACGAAAGTGTTAATATATTTATTTATTTATTTATGTATTGTAATTATTTATTAATTCATTTATTTATTTATTTATTGCAGGCGAAGTCAGGATGTTGTATTGCATCAGGCCCCAAACAGTTCCAGTTCATCTTTAAATGCACCAAAAATGTTTTTTATTCGCGATGATTTTTTGTTTTTATTTTTAAATATTTTTAAAATAAAATAATTATTTAAAAAATTTAAAACTTAAAAAAATTTTAAAATATTTTTAAAATAAAATAATTATTTAAAAAATGCACTGTTTTATTTTCCCCATAAAAATCGAGTGGTTAGAAAACGAATCCAAAATAAACTAGTTTGCAAACTAGTCGCTTTGCAACTGGTTTGAAAACTGGTTTACTTCGGACTAACCTTGAAAAACTAGACTTGGACCAGTTCGATTTCCCACAGGGCTGGTATAGAAGCACTAAGCAAATAAACATGTGTTTATTTGCTTAGTGATAGAAGGCGCATCTGAGCTCAAAAATTCAAATTTTTGTTTGCGAGTTTCATAGAGCGGGGGAAGCAACAAAAGGGAAAGAGCGGTGCCAGCAGAAGAGCGAGCGCTTCAGTTTGCGCTCATTGGCTGTGCAAGCTGAAGCACACTCACCCAACAAACACACATGAAATGAAAGTGCCGCTTCACCTGTGTACACATGGGCGTATCAGTGTAGGGGAACGGATCGGTATTTGCGCCCCTAAAATTCGAAATTCAATGTTCTGTAAATATATAGAATTCTATATTCTATTCTCTTTGTATTCTATATTATGAATTTTCAAATGTAGTTATGCTCCTCTCTAAATTTGTTTCTGGGTACGCCCATGTGTGTACATTGACTTGTTGGTGGTTGCTTTTGTCGCTCAATCATTTTTTGTGTGAATTTCTGCATTTATTTGTCGCCAGCAAAGGGACGCCACTTAGCCAGCGCAATGATCGCCGTTTCAGCGAACGTGATTCAAAACAGCGCTAATGATTTTTGTTCTTGTAGTTTTTGTGTGTATGCTTTTTTGTGTTGCTGATTGGTTTTGCTTCAAAATCTTTTAGTCGGAGCCCGAAAAATCGGTATTGAGGCATATGTGTGCATATATCCGACCACTGCAAGAATTTTAATTCAGAATGAATTAGTAACGAATACTGGGACAGTAAATTTAAAATCCTAGATTTCCTTATTTTAGTTCTTTTTCGCAAGCATTGTATGTGGGCCGTAAAAAAAAATAATATAATTTATAAATTATTGCGGGCTAATAAAAAAGTTCTTTCTTTCTTTTCATTTTCCTTTATAATTGTCATTGTTGATTATTTGTTTTTTATTGCTTGTAGCGATCATATAAGTCGCCATGCCAACCATATCATACCACTACAGTCGGCAATGAGTTCACGAGCAGCATGCGACGACGTGCAGGCTTATAGAAGAAGAACAAAAGACAGCCCGAAAATAGAAATTGTTTTACAATTTCAGCTTTTCGCCAGCGCAACAACAACAACAGCACATCGTCTTCACCTCTCAATCATCCCACGCCGCAGCCAAAGTAAATCCTAAGTAGCGCGACTCTTTGACAACCAGACGTCGATTCTGTATGACAAGAACTGTCAAATTGTTGTTGTTCACGTGTAAAACTGAGCTCACCACGGTGGCCGGTCACTAGTGGCAGGATTGCGTGTACGTAAAAAATACTGAAAAAATTGCTGTTTCTATGAATTTCTTAAACGTAATTTAAGACGATTTTATAAAGGAACCGCTGACTTTTGATGTTGGTATCGCCAAAGAGAGGAACATTGAATAAAACTCTCATAAATTAGTTGATTTTCGGCAAAATTTTTGAACAAATTTTAATTATTTCGTTTGCTGTTCAAAATCAACTCTGCCTGGATATATATATTCACCACAAATAAATGTTGGTATGACTTTGAAATTTAATTTAAAATTTTGCTTAATGCTGGAATTGGTACATGATGAAATGATTTAACAAATAATTTACAATAAGTAATAGTTCATTTCATCATGGAATTGGTATAAACGGTATAATAACATATATGACAAGACTCAGCGAGCAAGTCTGCTAGCTGCTCCGGCGACTGATGCGCAATGTGGCTACATGAAAGCGACAATACGTTTAAGAAATAATACATGATTGCAGACTATTTGGCACCGCACCACAGGCGGGCAACATTGCAAACACTGCGTTTTGGGCCAGTTTGCACATTTTCCTTGATTTTGCGCGACTTTCCGTGACATTTTTTTATAAACAAATGGGGTTATTTGCGCACCATGGGGAATATTTACACATTGTGAGGTGAGAGTGGTAAAATTATTATAAGACAGGGTTGAAATTTTTGCTATCGATGGGGAATATAGAAATGTATTTAGATGGGAAATGTTTGTTATGATTATGATTTCATTTAAATTATTTCATTCAGTTCAGTCGCATCAAAGATATTTAATAATGAATACGAAAATGTTCTTCTGAACACATTCATCATCTTTTAATTAAATTATCGTGTTGTGAGTTAGTATTACCAATCAAAATGAATGAATGAAAAACATATTTTTAGTACGTATTAAGAGTTCTGAAGATGCACGACATTACTATAACACACAAATTTTGAAATAATTTATTACAAGAAACTTTGTCGTTCGCATTTTACCTTATACGATAACAAAATTACCTTGATATTGATTCGGAATGTTTTATGTTTTCATCATGAAATTATTTGTGCGAAAGCAAAATAGAAATTTGTATTAAAATGTTGTCTATTTTAATCAATTGTGGTTATAACTATTGTATTTCTACAGTAATTTTACAGTTTCGTTAAGATATTTAATCTTTCAAACATTTCTTTATTTGTTGATTGGAAAGAGCAGTCAGAAAATTAGGCACAAAATTTGCTCCAAAAACCAAACGAAAATCGTTGTGGGTTAACACTGCTTGTGCGGCAACACTGCCACTAGTGTCCGGCCAAAAAGAAGTCGCGCTACTTAGGATATACTTTGCCGCAGCAGTGTGCTAACGCAGACTCACTGCAGTGAGCGCAACCAAAGAGCGCAACACATAAAACTACGCTCTCGCTTGTAAAGCAACGCTCTCACCACATACGTGATCTGTGCGAGCAGAGCGCGGGTTCCAATGTTAGAACCACGGTTGCCACAATTGGTAACTTTCTACCAAAATTGGTAACTTTTAAACTGTTTGGTAACTTGGTAACTTTATTTTCATTTTGGTAACTTTTGAAATCAAAAATTGATTTGAAGTAATAGACAAGAATATTTGCTTTTTTTAATTATAAATTTATATCACACCTTGTTATAATAATTAAATACGCAGCACTGGCAACGGTGCCTTCAGCCCGGTTCAATGGCAGCATTGTTGGCCACACTTCTACAAAACTATCGATTATTTAATCGAATTGAAATGTAGAAAATTTGAATTCTACCATCTCACATTTAAATTTCAACATTTCAAATTGCAACATTTTATGTTTATAATCGTTTATGTTGTAAAAATAAAATGTTGCGGCAATCCTTTGAAATTTGGTGTTTCTTTTAATCTAGCGGTTTATACATGCATGTACTGCTATTATTTTAACCGTAGGTGTACATGTGATGAGTTTACTTTTAAAGTGAACTATTTTTTGTACCTTTATTATGAAATGCATTGTTTTGTATATTTTTTTTTTTTTCAATCAAAAAATTTGTAACTTGTGGTAACTTTTGGTAACTTTATATAAAAGATTTTGGTAGAAAAAATTTTTGGCGAGTGGCAACCATGGTTAGAACCCGCCATACAAATTTTTTGCTTGTATGACATGCGCATTCTGTATGTTTATTTTCTTTGATACAGCGCTCTCACAGCTTCTCAGTTTACGCTCTCGCGCTCTGTGCGTTCTCGTCCCCTTTACTGCTTCCCCCCGCATCCACAAACGGGTCCTACCGCTGGAACCCGCAAAGAAAATTTTCTTTACACTAGGGCTGCGACATCGACATCGATGTTTTATAAATATCGATGTTTAGCATCAACATCGAGTGTTTTGAACATCGATGTTTGCACCCCGATGTTTCTTCAACATCGATGTTTTGCATCGATGTTGCAATTTAGTAATTTTTTTCCATGTAAGGTAATATTTTGGTTCAGACTTTTTACATGCGAAGATTTTCACAATAAGTAAAAAATGCACCTCTGCATATAAAATGTAGAGCCATCCGTAGTAGTTCCGGCGAAAGTACACGGCGACGAGCAGCAAGGGAACTGCCACACATAAGAAATTTTGCATATGTATGTATGTAATTGTTTGATTTGTAGATTCAATCAATACTCAAGTGGTGATGAGAACTGAACAAAACTTGTATGTGATTTTATTTTATATGATAAAAAAAAATAATGAAAACAATTGAGATATATGTAGCTAACCTTGGCATTAAAAAAAAAACATCGATGTTTTGAACATCGATGTTTTTAGCCGATGTTTTGTCAACATCGATACCTCCTTCTGCATAACATCGATGTTTAAAACATCGATGTTTTTCGGTCGATGTCGCAGCTCTACTTTACACCAGATGCGCATTCTGTATATTGTTTGTTCTTTGGTATTATTAATATGTATTATTATTTTTTTAATTTTTAGGTGTTTAGGTTTTTTATTTTTATTTTTTGTGAGTGTCTTTCCACTTGTAGTTTTCGCACTTCCAATTGTTGCAGTTGTTGTCAATTGTTTTATGTTTGTACTGTTCACTGTTTGTAATTGTTAATTGTTTTGTGTTTTGTAATTTGCGTTTTGCGTCACGGGTTCGCGGTAGCTCGAAGGACCATGAAAACGTCGGCGTGGAGCGGGGTAAATGAAACGAGGGTGGTTTCGTGGTGAGGTATGTCTTTATTAGTCGACGTGTGAATGACGAGTAACAAATATCACAATAAACGTTAAACGATACAAACGGCCGAAGCCGGGGAGAAGAAAATAGGGGGAACATGAGCACAAAGGGAGAAGGAAAGATTGTGATTAGTGATGGGAACGACGGATCACTAAATACAGCACAGTACATCTGAACAAGTGCTGTCGCCGTCAGTCCAATTGAAGTTTTTCGCTCTGGTTTCGAGTCCGTCACTCCAGCTTCTGCGACATCACTCCACTTTACGAAGAAATTAAAAAATAATTTTTTGGATTTAAACTTCTGTGTAGCTTACAACACACAATTATCAATTATGTATATACAATATTATAGCACTCTGGCATTATTTGCGTTAGTTGAAAATTCCATTATCTTTATCTATCTATATACCTCTACGAAAATTATTTCTGCAGGCGTATTTGTCTCTCTGGATTGTGCTTCAAAATAAAACACACTACAATTCTTAAACGCAGTCAACAACCAGCAATCACTTTATTTACAAATCACACTTTACTGTCATTACACTGGTTGCCTTTTAGCCTAGGCGTATACGGAGACGCAGGCCGCGTAGCGCAGAACAGCGCATCGCAGCCAGCGTTACCGTCAGCGATAAGGCGATTGGAAAGTGGGAGAGTAAGCCGATTTTTGTGCGTTTTTTGCAATTCACGTACACAGTCTGTGTGTGCTGGCAATCATCAGCTCTTCACTGTTTTCGCTCTTTTCCCGATATTTGGGATAATTGTGCAAACTAAAATGCCGCCAGTTTCCTTTCAATTTTTTGCTTTTTAAAGTATGTTCTCATTAATTTTCTGCATTAAATACACAACATATCAACTTTTTGGTTTCATTACGTAGATATTATTGAAAAATATATCTACCAAAGAACACAAAGCTTAATGCGTTGAATACGACAGGGTCAATTGCCGTCCTTTTTATTTCGCAGTTCTTCATTTAGCGAATCTCTAACACAGGGTTGACGATCAAATCAGAACAGGTATGCTTTTGGTGATAAATGCTCTAGTTCGAACGCAAGACTGTTTTTTTTGGATGGAGCTTTAAAACCTTAATTTAATTCAATAAAAAGCATACCCAACGGTTCTTTTGACACTTTTGGGCAATAATATAAGTTAACACACGACGGCACGACGTTCTCATGCCCAACCGCTGCACGTGTCGCAGCGTCAGCACCTTCAGTAACAGGAGACATTTCGCAATTCGGTGCAATAATGCACCTGTGGGAAGTCAAGGCCATGGGCCGTCGCAGACGAGCAGCTAACGCAACACAGCTTGCGACCGGAGCCGGGGTACGGCAGTCGAGTTTGGGTCGGGATAATGTTAAGTCGCTTAATCCAGTGTTTAGTCATTTAATTTGAAATAAAGTGTTATAATGTAAATAATTGGTCTTTAATTCATGAGCTAATGGCTCTTCATTTTTTTTAGTGTAAAAACAATAGAAAAAGTTAACTGGCGCCCGAGCAGGGACCTGGTGTGGTGACGGTGGAACAATAAAAGCAAGGAAGACAGCGACAGTAAAAAGTTAGAAATAAAAAAAGGAAACAGTGACAGTGAAAAAATTAAAAATAAAAGAAAGGGAAACAAAGTTGAAAATAATAAAAAAAGGAAACGGCGCTGTGAAAAACAAGAAGGGGCTGAGAAAGTAGCGATTCGTTGCTGCTGCCATCGCTGCTTCAGGAAAGTGAAAAATTAAAAATAAAAGAAAAGGAAACAGTGACAGTGAAAAAGTAAAATTGGAAAAAAGGAAACAGTGACAGTGAAGAATTGAAAATAAAAAGAAGGGAAAACAGTGACAGCGAAAAGTTGAAAATAATAAAAAAGGAAACGGCGCTGTGAAAAACAAGAAGGGGCTGAGAAAGTAGCGATTCGTTGCTGCTGCCATCGCTGCTTCAGGAAAGTGCGGATCCCGGAAACTACTGACATTTTTCCGGACGATTGAGGACGTCGGATGTTAAAGATCCTGTAAGTTTCTATTTCTCCTGTAAACACTTTAATTCTGATTTAGGTGGAGGAGCTACGGGTTATGGTGACAAACCTAACGGGGGCGGTGAACGCCCTTCTTGAGAAAACCAACACCCTGGAGAGGCGCGTTTCGCTGTTGGACTCGTTGAGTTCGCAGCTTGCCTCCGCTGGGGGTAACCAGGACATGGCCGCAGAGGAGGAGGAACGTGCCCCTTCCACGGAGGCTGATTTGAAGGAAATCAGTCGATTACCCGACTGCGTGAAGGAGCTCCAAATTTTCGACGGGAATCCGGTACAATACGTGTCCTGGGTCCACGCGGTTGAATTAATCTTGTCCGATTTCAAGGTAGTAAAAGGAAAGCCCCTTTACCAAGCGATTCTCCAACACGTAAGGCAGAAGGTGAGAGGAGCGGCCGACGCTGCATTGGTTTCATACAACATATTCGACACCAACTGGCCGAAAATTAAGGAGTGCCTGTCGCTCCATTACGCAGATAAGCGCGATATTAGGACGCTGGAGCACCAGCTGCACCAGTTGTCCCAAAAAGGCACACCTTGACGAATTTTACGCGGCGGTAAATCACCAGTTTTCGCTGATCATAAACAATATCAAGACAGAATCCTACACGGAAGAAACAATCAGGGTGCTCGTTGACACCTATCGCAGCCGTGCACTCGACGTCTTCATTCGCGGTCTAAATGGCGATTTATCTAGGATGCTCCTGGTGCAACGCCCGAAAACGTTACCGGAGGCATATTCAGCCTGCCTCGAATTACAAAATGTGAATCTGCGAAACTTTGTGATCCACACGCCACAAACGAACAACCGCGTGGTGGTACCTGTGAATAATTTACCAAGCCACACTCGCGCCTTAAATGGTGGTAAACCTCCACAGTTACCGCCGAGGCCAACTTGGCGTCCCCATGAACATCGTTACCCATTCCCTAGGCGCGATCGTCGTTTTGGACGCGATGATAATCAACACGCTGTGCTGCGCCCCCCTGTTGAGAGAATGGAGGTCGACCAATCTGTACAGACGCGCAGGGTGAACTATATGAATCGACCAAATCCATTCAAACGCGGCGCTCAATCGGAAAATCTCCCACGCAAACAGCAAAGGCTTTTTCACACGGTGTCGGGGGAAAATGATGCAATCTGCGGTGACCAGGATATGGTGAATAACGGGAAACCGCAGGATTTTTTATCCACCGGTCATCTAGCGTACCTTACATAGAATACACGCTACCTGATGGCCGCGTACTAGATGTCCTGGTGGATACCGGCGCAAACAAGAATTTTATTAGACAATCAGTAGCGACAAAGACAATTCCGGTTCACCAACCATTTAGTGTGCGGTCTGTGGGAGACCTTGTTCCAGTAAAAGAGAAAATAAAAATTAAACTGTTTGGAAGCATCTGCAACCCCACGGAACTTGTATTTTTTGTGTTATCTAGTTTAAGTTCATTCGGTGGCATCATTGGAGATGACACTCTAAGAGAGCTGGGTGCAATAATTGACAGGAAAGACAATTTACTTAGAATCGACAACTTCAAAATTCCCTTGAAAGCACGGACATCCTGCGACGTTAATTTCACGGTGGGTAAGGATCTGCCGTCGGAAGTCCAACAAAAAGTTTATACCCTCCTAACAAAGTATGCCGATCTTTTTAAGCCTTTAAATGGCAATGAGCTTATAGATACGAGCGTCTGCGCCGAAATAAATACCTCCACTCCTGACCCGATATACAGCAAGAGTTACCCATACCCAGCGAATATGAGGGACGAGGTCGAAAGGCAAGTCAACGAATTGCTCGCCGAAGGGGTGATCCGACCGTCTAAAAGCCCGTACAACTCACACTCAGCGGTTACGATCGCTGACACATATCCGATCCCTGACATAAACGCGACACTTTGTAACTTAGGACAAGCCAACTATTACACGACAATTGACCTTACATCTGGATTTCACCAGATACCAATGAAAGACGCTGATATCCCTAAGACTGCTTTTTCAACTATGAACGGAAAATACGAATTCCTTCGCTTGCCCTTCGGCCTAAAAAACGCTCCTGCGATTTTCCAGAGAATGATCGATGATGTACTAAAGCAGTACATCGGAAAAATATGTTACGTCTATATCGACGATATTATTGTATTTGGCAAAGACGATCACCTGGAAAATGTAGAGAAAATTTTTTTTAGGCTCCTTGAAGCAAATCTGAAGGTCAACTTAGACAAAACATGCTTTTTTGAGAAAGAAGTTGAATTCCTTGGGTATATAATTACTCCTGAGGGTGTACGCGCGGGTCCAAAAAAGGTCGAAGCAATAAAAATGATTTGACCTCCAGGAAATCTGAAGGATCTAAAGAGTTTCTTGGGTATGACCTCATATTACAGGAAATTCATCCGTGATTATGCCAAGATCGCAAAACCCTTGACTAATCTCACGTGAGGGGAAAACGCGCAAATCAAGGCTAACGCATCAAAAAAAGTAGGAATAAAACTCGATAGGGATGCCCTTCAACGTGTTTAGGACCCAAATAATCTTTAGGCAGGGGAACAGCTGCTTGTGCAGTAAAGAGCCCCACAAGGGCTATAGAAGGTATTTTATTTCGTTGCCCACACTTAATTATGATAGCCTGGTGCCTATCCTGAAGGAATATTTAAACCCGAATGTAATAAACGGCATTAAAATACCAGAGTGCTACCTCCCTCAACTGCAAAAGGCTTATGTTAATAACTTTTGTAGATATAAGGTGAGAATCACACAGCGTGTCGTGGAGGATGTGACAATTGCTGACAGGGTGTTCAATATAATCGAGCAGGAGCACAGGCGGGCTCATCGGAACGCACGTGAAAACAAGACTCAAATTCTTGAACGGTTTTATTTTCCATCTATGTCCAAACAAATTAGAGAATACATCGGCAAATGTGAGACATGTAAAATAAACAAATACGATAGACACCCCCAGAAGCCATACATGCAGCCAACCCCTATTCCTAGTTATCCGTGTGAGATCCTGCATATCGACCTATTCGAAATAGAGCGTCAGAAATATTTGAGTTGCATTGATAAGTTCACCAAATTTGCTAAACTATTCCCAATAAAGAACAAATCATCCACTCATTTGCGAACAAAACTAACAGTTACGCTGCACTATTTCACAGTACCACGGGTCTTAGTTATAGACAACGAGCGCGGATTCCTAACCCCGCTTGTATTAAACTACATTAGATCTTTAGGTATAGAAGTCTACCAAACGCCATTCCATTCCACCTTGATTGAAATATACCGTTGCCTCTGCGCTGAGTTTTCTAGACTAACACCAAAAGAACGCGTAGCGATAACGGTTGACAGGTATAATAACACAGTCCACTCGGTGACAAAGAGAAAGCCAGCCGACGTCTTCCTTAATAGGACGGCTAGAATAAATTATCAGGAACTAGCTAACTTTAGGGAACATACCTACGAGGACATTAAAGCCTTGTTATTGCACGAGCAAGAAAGTAGAAACGAAAGGAACAATAAAAAAAGCTCACCCCCACGCAATTTCAACAGCGGTGACCAATTGTTTATTGCTAACAAACAGATAAAAGCAAGCAGAAGCCGCTGTATAAGAAAGAAGCTGTCGATGAAAATAGAAATGCGACAGTAATCACGCAAAGTGGGAGAAAATTCCATAAATCCGACATAAAAAATGTCTGACGACCGATAAGAAACAACATCGGTAAAGAGCATACATATAACTCATGCATAGATCCTTGTGCCCCAGCGGTCTGGGTACAAATTCGTTTGTAGTCGATCAAGCCGGATTGGTTCAATTCCAGTTAACTCGGTGGTCCGAGTGGCGACAATCGAAGTGGTTCAACTCCACCGGGAGGACTATGTCTTCAACTGACGTGAAATTACTCGTGCCATGAGTAGGCCATTTGCAATTATTAACGCTTTTGGCTAAAAGGGAACAACGCGAGCTTTCCAATGTCATCTGAGTGAAGTGCCTCTATGCCGATAAATAGAAAAAAAAGGTAAAAAGAGAAAAGAAAAAAAAGAAAGAAAAGAAAAAAGAAAAGAATGCGTTCCACGAATAGATTTTACAAAAAACAAAACACTAATCCTAACAAAAGTAGAGGAAAAAATTAAATCACTAACAACGAATAACATTAACACTAAAAAATACTAATCCTAACCAAAGAATAAAAGCATAAAAAAAATCACTAACAACAAATAACACTAACACTTAAAAGCACTAACGATAAAAATACTAACAATAAAACGCTAGCCACTAGCTAAACAGTTCCACCCTCAACATCACCCCAGGCTCCTAATGAATCCCTACAAATCCTTACCCTACTCCAACTCGATTCAATAGTAATAATAATAGAACCTAGAATTTATTGTAAAAGAAAACTTAGTACCATATATACTTCAAAATGTTATGAACCATTAGACTTAATTCTAGATTTACTTACTTTAAGCTATTTGGGGGGCATACCTAGGTCTAAGTTAATCAATTGAAATTTAATCCCTAGAATCTGCCTCTGCGCAAACCGCGCAAGCATATGACGTATTCAACATAGATTCCCCCGTCATTACTGTTCGCGATGGATACGGGTGGATCGTCAACGGCCACTTTAAATTAATCCACATGATAAACTTGATTCTCTATGAATCGACCACGGATGACCTGAAGCACGCGATCGCCAACCTGGATGAAACAAGCGCAACCAGAGATGTCCTTGCCTACCAGCTGGGAAAAATTCAAAACCATCTCAGCGAGCTAAAAGGATCAGAAGCCAGGAGACCGAGGTTCAATTAACTGGATTGGGTCGGCATGAAAGCCGGCACACCTGATGCCTCCGATTGGGATGCGGTCCTGCAGTCACAAGATGCATTGGTGGCCAATAACAACCACCAATATAAGGTAAACGCTGAACTTTTCAAGAAAACCCACCGCCACGTATGAGGTGCTGAAACACGACCACGGGGCAAAGGTTTTTCAAGAAGTTCAGCATAAAGTGATGATCCTTAAGGACGATGTTTACGAAATGGTTCGAGCCTGCCAGATGGCCAAGGCAGGGCTGGTGAACAGCAACCTGCTGAATAATGAAGATATTAACCAACTGGTAAGCGAGATAGAAGTCCTTCCCTACAGCAATGTCATCGAAGCCGTCGAGTACAGCGAGCCATCGATCTACACTAATGGCACGCTCCTGCTTTACGTGCTCTCCATGCCAAAGGTGGCACCAACAAGATTCAACCACCTGATCACTCGGGCTACCCTGAAGAAAAGTCACAGCGTCGAGCTCGAGTACAGGACAATCCTTCTGAATAAACAACAAACGTATGGGGTCAAGAATAGCTGTCTGCATCTCACAACTGCGTTATTTTGCAAACAGGAATCGCTCGACCTACTGCCCGAGGAAGATTGCTTGCCTCGCTTGCTGAAGGGTGGCCAGACGAACTGCCGCTACGTATTCCGCAACGAGTCAACGATCGAAGTGATAAAGGAAGACACGATTTTCCTAAATAATTTCAATGGTAGCGTGTGGTCAGGTCAAAGACAATTAAACAATAAGATGTCTTACGGCCATACAACCGAATGGCATAGGGCGAGCTCGAATTTGCAAAATTTTCATTATCGAGAGCAAGCAAGCGTCGGTACAGTGAGAGCGTAATAATATTAACGCTCTTTGTTTTGCTCACACAAAGCACAACGGCTTTGATCACTGCCAAGCAAAAGCAAAATTGTGTGGGCTCACTTTACATGCGTTGAGGTCAGTGGCGCAGGCAGGACTTCTTTTTGGAGGGATGTTTCACTACTAATTTTTGTATTTGAGGGGGAGGATTCTTGTCTAGAATTTCAGATTCAGGGGGGGTTTAGGGTGTCAGAACCCCCCCATAGCCTATAATTTGTCAACATTTTCAATCACTATGCATCGTATGTACGTTCCCACATTAGCAAAAAGGTCTTTTCATCTTTAAATATTTAAAAGAATATTAACAAAACCCTTTTTTTACCGAAACTAATTTGTTTTTTTAATAGTCACGTTTACGCTTAATGCAGCGATTTGCATGCTCTAAAAACATGTCTAAAGAGTAGTTTAGTTCGTCGACCGGAATGTCCTTCAGGATGTCGGTACAAGCCTTTTGGATGGTTTCTACGTTCTCAAAACGCTTTTTTCATCGGCAAATGCATTCTTTGAAAAGGTGAAATTCGCACGGTGCCACATCATGTGAAAACAAAAAAACAGTCAAAACAAGTTTCAATAGATGGGATGGCTTCCTTCGATAGCCAAATGTTCAGTTAAAATGCAATAAATGTATGCTATTGAGATGCTTAACCTTCGCCTTACTAAAGATGATCCCAGGCACTTCCGCCGCTATTTTGAGTAAAACTCACAATAAATATATAATAATTTATAAATTTTTTTCATACTTCAGTATTTAGTATCTTCCTCTGGCCTAACTTTAATGATTTATTTTGAGACTATGGAAAATATTAGAAGATTTCTTTCCAGAGGGTTTATTGAACACATAATGAGGTACGCAAAAAAAATTTATCGTGAGTTTTAATCAAAATGGTAGCGAAAGCGCCTGGGATCACCCACGTACATTTGTATAAAAAATGTCAAAATTCAAGTTTAAACATGAACAAAATTTTAAAAAAATATTTTTTCATGTTATTGAAAATTAACTTCAAATTTGTGCAGATATTAAACATGAATATTAAAACGATCACCCGGGTGGGTATAAGTAAAGCGAAGGTTAAATCCAATTTCAAGAATTCCAATGAAGATTTTGGCTTATCTTTTATGAATTACCGCCCAGTTTTGATCTACGGTGATCGCGGATTCAGTTGGCTAACACTTTGGTCATCATTTATGTTCTGACAATCGTTTTTAAATCGCTTTTACCACTTATGAACTCCACCACGGTATAAACAAAAATCACCATAAATTTGGTCCATCAATTTAAATGCTTCGGTTAAAGTTTAAACATTTTTAAAACAATAGTTAATATTGGATCTTTGTTCGATGCACATTTTTGTACGATGACACAAACATACTTCCACTTCAGATGCAATAACTTCGCTTTCAGTCCACCAAATTTCATGAAATTTTGACTAAAAATCAGGGAAAAATTTAGTTTTTAATGCATTAAGTCACATAAACCACAACAAAATGCCCTATTTGGAAACTACACTTTACTTTAAAAAACATGTAATACAAAACTGGCAAACAATTTTTTTAAAACCCCCCATGACCAGGTTCTGGCTACGCCCCTGATGTGCATAAACATCTTCAAGGCTCTTATATCCTTCAGCTGGACAACGAAACAATGACGATCAACAACCGGACGTATTGGAGCACGACCAGTTCAGGTGTACAAGTGCTTCCCCCTGTTCTGGCCACAATTACCAATAGAAGTCTCGCGGTGAACCTTAATCTCGTACACGAAATGACGACTGGAAATATCAAACTCTTGAGGTACCTGGGAGATAAAACTGATTGGTTCGCGACCTCCGAGGTTGTGGGTTTCCTTTTATTGATGGGTCTGGTCTGGCTCATTTGGAGGAAACTAACAACAGGTGTGAGCCTGCCGGAATTGAAGCTGACTGCCTTGGGACAGAATGCGCATAATCCTCCGGAGAAAGCCGCCCATCCACATCCTGGTTTGCGGGACGCAGACTTTTAGAGAGGGAGGCTGCACGTGTCGCAGCGTCAGCACCTTCAGTAACAGGAGACATTTCGCAATTCGGTGCAATAATGCACCTGTGGGAAGTCAAGGCCATGGGCCATGGGCCTCGTAGAGCAACACTTGCGTCGCTGCCCTACGCGGAAGGTTTGAAGCTTGCGACCGGAGCCGGGGTACGGCAGTCGAGTTTGGGTCGGGACAATGTTAAGTCGCTTAATCCAGTGTTTAGTCATTTAATTTGAAATAAAGTGTTATAACGTAAATAATTGGTGTTTAATTAATGAGCTGATGCCTCTTCATTTTTTTTAGTGTAAAAACAATAGAATAAGTTAACTTATATTTTTATAGTTCGTTTTATACAAACGTATTACGAAATTGCACCAAAAAAAATACAAATAAAAATAAAAACAAAAAAAAAATAAACCAGCAACAGAAATTTGAAATGAACTAGAACAACAACCCCGTTTTAGAAATTCATATGGAGGAAAAACTACGTTCCTGTTCAAGCTTGGGGCCTACTAGTAGGCCCCAAGGTTGCAATTTTGTAATAATATTAGTGAAATTCTGTGCATGTATTCTGTGCGGCTCTCCCACTTTCACATCGCTTAATCGTTGGTTACCGTTTTGGTTATTTTTATTTTTGAAAATGGGTTTTGGTTATTTGGTGATTTTTGATCCCATTTGGTTATTTTTTAGAATATTTCACGCTGATACAAATGTATCATCTAGCACAATATTATTGGGAGTGGCAATAATATTGATATTTACTGATGGTAGCAACTCATAGCCATTGCTGTTTCTCGTAAAAAAGTAAACAGCATTGTTTAAATCGATTACTATGTTTTAAAAAGAGTCAACAACACGTTCGCGGACGTTGACAACTAATTAAAAACAATATCGCCTGTATATTTTTGCAGCTCACTGAAATTTTTACTGTGCGTGAACGTGTTAATTATTTATTTTATGATCAAAAAAGAACTTGAATTTTGAATGGCCGCGCTTATCCAATCGGTAATTTTTTATTTTCTCAACGTTGGCATTGGAATTCTCTGATCCCTACACGCTCAAGCTCCTGTACACTTATTTTGTTAGATCTCGTCTAGAGTATGCGTCTTTTGTCAGGAATCCATATTATTCTTCTCATTGTAATCGTATTGAACGAATTCAAAAAACTTCTTGCATTTTGGCCTTCGCTCTCTAAAGTTTTCCAATCCCATTCAGCGTTGCCGTTTTGGTTATTTTTAACCAAAAATGGTTATTTTTATTTTTGAAAATGGGTTTTGGTGATTTTTGATCCCATTTGGTTATTTTTTAGAATATTGCACACTGATACAAAATGTATCTTTTAGAATATTGCACACTGATACAAAATGTAGCTTAAATATCAACGAGCACAATATTATTGGGAGTGGCAATAATATTGATACTGATTGATAGTGCTAACTCATAGCCATTGCTTTTTCCCGCAAAAAAGTAAGCAGCATTGTTTAAATCGAAAACTATGTTTTAAAAAGAATCAACAACACCTTTTTTACGACTACTTTTTGTAAAAGTATTGTTATTTTGTAAAAATAAAGTAGTTGTTTATGTCGAATAAACATTTTGGTTATTTTTGTTACATTTTGGTTATTTTTAATTTGGTTCCTGGTTATGAATTTGTTTTTCTTGTGGCAACGCTGATCCCATTCCTCCGTATCTATCGCGTTGCTCTCTCATAAACCTTAAATCTCTAGAGAGTAGAAGTATGATACTATCCTCTCTTTGGTGTTCATCCATGAGGTTATTACTGGTTCTGTTGATTGTCCTTACCTCCTGAGTCTAATTAACTTCAATGTTCCTTCTCGTGTCCTCCGTCACTCCGACTTATTTGTCAAATCTCCCTGCAGGTCTAATTACGCCTTGAATGCCCCTTTGGTGAGAGCGCTTTCCGAATTTAACAAGATCTGTGGTTCTCTTAACCTCGATCTTTCGATCTCCAAACAAGAATTAAAATCACGTCTGAATTGCTTTTATAAATAACATCATTCTTATTGTTATTCTATTCTTAAGTTCTATTCCTATTGTTATTATATTTTTAAGTTCTTATATTGTTGTGTGCTTAGTCTGTAAGTTCATTTATTGTAGACTTGAAATAAATTAAATGAAATTAAAAGTCGAAAAATTGTTGTGTGGCGATTTTTATAATGCATGAAAAATTAGAATAACGCGCGTGCCTAAAATTTTGTGTTAAAAATGAAATTTCGTGTGCCGATTCGTTGAAAATGTTACAAAAGGCGTATGGTGAAGCGTTTATGTCGAAAACACGAGCATACGAATGGTATAAACAGTTCAAAGGCGGCCGAGAGAGCCTGGAGCACGATGAGATCCCTGGACAGCCATCAACGTCTGTTACCGAAGAAAAAATCGAATCGGCGAAGCAAATCGTGTTGGAAAATCGTTGTGTATCGATTAGAGAGATTGCTGTGTTGTTGAGCATCTCATTTGGATCAACCGAACACATTTTAACTGATATTTTGGGCATGAAACGCTTCTCGGCTGGTGCCAAAAAAGCTGAATTTCATTCAAAAACGGCCTTGATTATTTCGGAATTTTTGGCCAAAAATTCGACCAATGTCATCAGCCGAGCACCATACAGTCCAGACATAGCCCCGTGTGACTTTTTTATATTTCCCAAACTCAAATTGCCATTGCGGGGAACGCGTTTTGAGACCATAGAGGCCATACAAAAGAATTCGCTGCGTGAGCTGAAGGCCATACCTTTGGCGGCCTATAAAAAATGTATGGAAAATTGGATCAAACGTTGGTATACATGTATTGACGCAGGAGGAGAGTATTTTCAAGGGGATAGTAAAGAAATTTATTAAAATTGAAATTTTGCGTGTTTTTTCAATTCCCGTTTCTGATCATAAGGAACATACCAGAGAACGGCGCGAGTGCACCGCACGAATACCTACATAACTTCGGCTCGCGAGTTATGGACATATCTGCCACCTCAGATATAACCCAAAATATATTACTGATAATGTTTAGTGCACTAAATAAACAAAGTCTGTGCACTAAACAAATGATATCAGTGCTTAGCGGAAAATGTAACGCTGTACTAATGATAAGTAATTAGGCTGTCTTCAGCATTAGTCGTAAGAGACAAAACAGTGCCTGCGCTGCACTGATAATAAGTAAGATAAAGCAGGTAGTCAAAGTTGTAGAGTGCAGTTTTGATGCACAAAACTGGCATTCTGGATCCACCAGTCTCGGGCGGAAGTCGATCCACGACTCCGTCCTTAAATAAAGTTATTGAGGAAAAGAATAAATCTTTAACCTTCAATTAACAACTTAACTCGCGCTCGACTTGTGGGTGACGAGCAGTGTTGCCACTTCAAAAAATTTTTCCAACCAAATCCGACCTCAACCGACAAAATTAAAAATTTGCGTTATCTTTAAAGTAATTTTTATATTACAATTTCATTTTTTTAATCAATTAACCCTTATTCTCATACCCGGGTACCCGGGTGCCCACTGCGATGTATTTTCGTGAAAAAAACTGACAAATAATGAAAATTTTTTTTTTACCTTCCGGATCCTCGTTATTTAGGTGAAAAGCGAACAAATCATATATTTAAAAAATTTTGTTTTCTATATTGAAAACTTAAAAATTTCATGAAATGGGTACCCGGGTACCCCGGGTGCCAAACGACGTTAGTAAGTTTGGGTATGAGAATAAGGGTTAATGAAAAGATATTCACATTGTGGCGGCACATACTGTACCGCTCGACATATCAGCAACGGTGCCAGCGTGGCACATATCAGCATCGGTGCCAGCGTGGCGGATGGCATCCAACGGCATAACGGACTGCAGCTGTGCCACGACGACAGCATAGCGGTCTACGGCAGCGGCAACATAGCGGACCGCAGCTGTGCCACGACGACAGCATAGCGGTCTTCGGCAGCGACAGCATAGCGGCCCGCAGCTGTGCCACGACAACAGCATAGCGGTCTACGGCAGCGACAGCATAGCGGTCTACGGCAGCGGCGACATAGCGGACCGCAGCTGTGCCACGACGACAGCAACGGCATAGCGGACCGGCAGAACGGACCACGGCCGGCTCGCTGCTATAAAAGAAGCGGTCCTGACACTAGCGATAATCAGTCACAGTCAGGACGCGACACCCGCCACAGTGCATTGTTAAATTGCGAAAATAAATAGTTGTGGTTATTTAAATGTGCAGTGTTTTTATTTAAAACGTACAAGTGCTGGTGGACTCTAAATCCACCAAAACATCACAAAACGGACCGAAATTCATTTAAGCAGACCAACGGACCAAAAATCTGACCAATTTTGGTCCGAAAAGACCAAAAGCGGCAACTCTGGTGACGAGCCTACTCAGCTTCTACACATAGTGCGTATATGCATCTGTACATATACATACGAGGGCGGGTCAATAAGTCCGTGACTTTTTGAATGAAACACAGGTTTTTAGATAAAAAGTTATTTTATTTTTCAACGTAGTCTCCTTTGAGATCTATACACTTAGCCCAACGTTTTTCCAGTTTTTTTATCCCTTCCGAAAAATATGATTTGTCGAGGTCTTCAAAATAGGCATTTGTTTGTGAGATGACTTCGTCATTGGAGGCAAATCTCTTTCCGCCGAGCTATTTCTTCAAGTTTGGGAACAAGAAATAGTCACTTGGGGCTAGATCGGGTGAATAGGCGGGATGAGGGAGCAATTCGTAGCCCAATTCATGGATTTTTGCCATGGAAACTGCACATGTGTGCACCCGTGCATTGTCCTGGTGGAAAATGACTTTTTTCTTGGCCAAGTGCAGTCGCTTTTTCTTCAATGCCTCATCGAATCGACCCAATAAAATGCTGTAATATTCACCATTGATTGTTTTTCCTTTTTGAAGGCATTCAATGTGGATAATACCGCGTGCATCCCAAAAAACAGTCGCCATGACTTTATTGGCTGACAAACCCACCTTTGCCTTCTTTGGCGCCGATTCACCCCGAGAAACCCACTGTTTTGACTGCTGTTTGGTCTCCGGTGTGTTGTGGTGGATCCACGGTTACGAAACGGCGCAAAAACTCGTTCATATTGCGATTGAACAACGCCAAACATTCCTGCGAAATTGTCACACGGTTGCGTTTGTGGTCGATTGTGAGCAAACGCGGCACCCATCTTGCGGAAAGCTTTCTCATACCCAAATGATCATTCAAATTGAAACGACTGAGCCATTTGAGATGCCTATGGCTTCCACAATCTCTCTCACTTTTAATCGCCGATCGGCTAAAACCATATCGTGGATTTTTTCAATTGTTTCGGATGTGGAGACCTCAACTGGGCGTCCAGAACGTTCGGCATCTTCCGTGCTTGTACGGCCACATCGGAATTCAGTAAACCACTTTTTACCATGGAAATGGATGGTGCAGAGTCCCCATAATATTTATCAAGCTTAGCCTTGGTTTGCGTAATGGATTTTTTCCGCAAAAAATAATGCTTAATGAGTACACGAAATTCACTTTTTCCCATTTTCTTCTCAGTCAACGCGGTAGTCTGATATTAACGGCTGTCAAAAACAAACTAAATGTCGCAGCTTGTTCAATTTTTGACAAGAGTCAACTGACAGATGACTGTTGACGGGAGCAGTGTTGCCATTTCAATTAAGAGGCGGGAAATTCAAAAAGTCACGGACTAATTGACCCGCCCTCGTATTATTTATGTTGTGCACACGAAGTACGATAACTACTCATACTTGTCATCGTACTCGTCGGGTACGATTGCCGAATGTGAAAACAAAAATTTACGAAGCAAAGTAAAGCAGATACCGCGAACTCATATGCTTGAGAGTGCTAATAGCTCAAACGCAGCAATACTCAAATCGACATGGGTATGGTAAATACTCATACAAAATCAATGCGGTGGCGATCACACCGCAACCGCTTTTAAGGCGAGTATACTCAGAGTCATAAAAATAGGCACTCGTGCAGTTCTCTGGAACATACCACTGTGTCCAAAAAATAAAGTGACATTTGAATTTAAACATTATCGTGGTGTTGTGCATTATAAATTCCTTCCGCTGGGCCAAACAGTCAACAAGGATTATTTGAACGTTATGCGTCGTTTGCGTAACGCTATCCGCCTAAAAAGGCCGGAATTGTGGAAAGACAATTCTTGGTTTTTACACCACGATAATGCACCATCCCATACTGCACTCGTAATTCGTGATCATTTCGCCAAAAACTCAACCCATATCGTTCCGCAACCACCGTATTCACCTGATCTGATCTGGCGCCGTGCGACTTCTGGCTGTTCAGCAAGCTCAAAAGACCGCTCCGGGGACACCGTTTTGATACGATAGAGGAGATTCAAGCCGCAGCGAAGACGGAACTGAAGGCCATCCCGGAAAGTGACTACAATCAGTGTTTCGAAGATTGGAAAATCCGTTGGCATAATTGCATTCCATCGGGAGGGGATTACTTTGAAGGGGATGAAATTGATTTGGAAGAATAAATAAAGAATTTTCAAAATAAATACAATGTCACCTTATTTTTTGGACACAGTAGTATGTGCTGTTGGATCTTGCAACGGCACCACAAGATAACCAACATCTAGTTGCACTTATCAAGTGGTGACCGCTGCACGAATTCAAGTAACAGGCACGATAAAAGCGTGTGGCCAGCATGTGGTGTCGGTATGCTCTTATCGTGCTATGTATTTAGGCTGCCATGCACTTTGGGTCATGCTACCTACGTGCATGTGCAGGCAAAATCTTAGGATAAGAAATAGTGTAGGTACTGCAAGAAATATTATAAATAAAGGCTCCGGGCGACCGGAGCGTTAGTCTAGTTTTCAAAGTTGAAGTGAAGTGTTTAAGTTTTCAGCGTTCCTGAGCGACCGGCCTTCAGCGGACAAACATGTGTCAAAAGCCTGTTAAATGTTCCTTAAATCATGAAATTTATGTATGAGCAACGAACATGACGTAATATCGAACGCGCATCTCATACAAGCAAACGCGTTCTATGGCGGTTATAGCCTATTTCCACCGGCCCTAAATGCATTTAACGCTTAAATGCATTTAACATCGCATTTAAATGCTCTAATTCCCATGCAATCAAAGTGAGTTAACTCACTTTCAAAACTAAGTTAACTCAGTTTTGCCGTTTACAGACGTCTAACAGAAAATGTTATGTTAAAAGCTGGAGCAATACTCACAAATGTACAAATTTTGATAGCATGCTTTACGGCGCTGCAAGAGCCGAATTGCGAATTGCGTACGGTGTGGTAAATTTTTTGCTAAGACAATTACTTTTTACTGCATTTTTCGCAAAAATACATATCATAATCAAAGTCAAAACTTATATTATTTGCCAATAATAAATGCTGAAAAAGAAAATCAAAAACGTGGAACTTCTCATGAACCCTCTTGTCATTAAAAATTCAGACAGCTCTGATATCAATCAGCTGACAACTTTCACAAATGAAATAAACATTGACAAATGAAATAAATTTTCACAAAAATGAAAACGCAGACATTCCTAGACTGTTGAGAAGGAAAGCGGAGTGGTTTTCAAGCAGTAGAGGGGCTACAAGAAACCTTACACACGTATGCAAAGTGATGGCGGATGGGTAAGCTGTGGCTGCCCAGAAATAAATGCAGAATTTGGCTTGACCAAATAAAAATGTAAACAAAAACCAGTTGTTGAAGTTAACTCTGTTTCGGTGGAGACGCTTGGCAGTTCTCAAGCTTAACAGAGCCCTTAAATGCATTTAAGCGCTCGGTGGAAATAGACCAGGGGTGCCCAAAATCTTCTTATGGAAGAGCAAACACCAATACATGTAAAGTTGCCCAAAAAAATGCAAACAAAAAAATGGAATTCATTATGTACACCGAAAAAAAAAATGTCATGTTATTTAAAAAAAAACAATTCTAATCTTCCTTCTTCCATGATCCTTCTAATAAATTATCCAAATTGATATCAATATCAGTTGTCGACAATTTTAATAAAGCCTCCAAATGTTCGTTGCTTATTCTATTTCTGTGCTTGCTTTTTATTAATTTTAAATTCGAAAAAGCACTTTCACAAATATATGTGCTACCAAACATGGAATACAAACTTAAAATTTCTTTGTAAAGTTATAACAATAATCGACAACAACAAAAACATTAGCGAATCCCGAGTCATCTTCGTTGAAACGAAACAAACACCGAATTTTTTCTAGTGCTTCTCAATCGACAGCCGCACACGTTTTGAAGCAAATTCATTCGCTAGACAACAACAAAACCTACTTTGAAGATAACTGTCGCCAATGCGTGCGGAGTGCTGTGTGAGTCAGAGATTAGCAATGAGTACCGCAACTTTGGATACCACCGCATTAACCCTTATTCTCATACCCAAACTTACTAACGTCGTTTGGCACCCGGGGTACCCGGGTACCCATTTCATGAAATTTTTAAGTTTTCAATATAGAAAACAAAATTTTTTAAATATATGATTTGTTCGCTTTTCACCTAAATAACGAGGATCCGGAAGGTAACAAAAAAATTTTCATTATTTGTCAGTTTTTTTCACGAAAATACATCGCAGTGGGCACCCGGGTACCCGGGTATGAGAATAAGGGTTAATACGCATTCTTTTTACTACCTACTACACATAAGCACCGCATAACATAAGTATCGCAACCGCACGCATACAAAACCCGAACGAGTTTGCGATCATCGATTCATTTCGCGTATTGCTTACACGACCACTTCGTAATCGTATGCATATTGCACAATTCGCGTCGCGCAATTTTGGTTACCACCGCATTGATACTCATTCTTTTTACTACCTACTGCTCATAAGCACCGCAAATCATAAGTATCCCAAATTCAATCATTATACGGTATGCGTTGTTTGCAGTGATTGAAAGCAATGCATACAAGTATACATAATGCACAATTCGCGAAGCGTATGAAGCAAGTATACGCATTTGGAAGAAATGTTTGCGGCATGGATTTTGCCACCTCAACTGCTATTTTTTAAGCAAGTTGAAGTCTAAAAGTTATAGAATCATGCAAAACAAAAATGGTTACATACTTTAAAAACACGATGGAAGTCCAAATATATGAGTCGTTTATTTTGAAAGTGGTTTAAGTACATTTTTCTTATATAGAGATATTTAAGGGTTTGTGTTTGATTTGTTTCAAAAATATTGTTAACTGGTATTAATTTTTTTGTATGGCTTTGTGACCTTAAACATTTTAGAATATATAACGTAATACGTTTTGTAAACTTTACTAGAAAAATAAGCTTTGTTTCAAAACTAAAAATGGACTTAAACCACTTTCAAAATAAACGACTCATATGATGATTGAATCAATTGTCGGTAATTGGACCCACATCAATGAAATACTCTATGACAACGGGCAAAGCCATCGACTTTTCGACCATTCGTACTCTTAAAATTTTTAACATTACAAATTATTATTAATTATTATAATCTATTACACGTATTATGAATTATTTATTTAATTTATACTTATTATTTATTATTTATTGTAAAACATAAAAAAATTGGGTATATCCTAAAAAATGCCTGTCATTTCTTTTCTTTTCTACGAATGCTTAATCACAATAAGAGTCAAAGAACAAGTGCGAAGCGATATGAAAATGCGGTGGTATGCGGTGTTTCCATCTTTCCTTTGGATCATTCGCACCACCGCATTCTCATATCGCTTCGGAATGCGGTGGTGCGAATGATGCAAACGAATATTTCCATTTTCGTTTGGATCATTGCCGTCTTCGTTTGAATCATTCGCACCACCGCATTCCGAAGTGCATAGTTCGTTTGGATCATCGGCAGCACCGCATAGCCGAAGTGAAATGAAGATGCGATAGTTTGCGTTCGTTTAGTATTGCAAGCTGATGATTCGATCGTTCGGATTACTAGTATTCGGAATGAATGAAGCATTGCGGTGGGGATACATACTGATATCCGTTTTTTTTTAGCAGTGGCACATATCGCACCGCATTTTACACGAATACATATTGAGCGATTAAAATATGACTGCATGCAGATCTCTGGTGTGAGTATACTACACCTTTTCAAGTTCGATTTCAGAAAGTGTAAAAACAATTTCAGAAAGCGTAAAAGCAATTCCAGAAACCGTAAAAGCATTTTCAGAAATCGAACTTGAAAAGGTGTAGAATGCTCAGCCTATGCCGAAGATCATTTACAAAAACAAATGAGGAATGAGATTCCTCAGCCTATGCTGAAGAGGATTTGCAAAAACAAATGAGCAACGAGAGCATAGGGCATGGGCACCTCTGGTATAGAAGGCGCATCTGAGCTCAAAATTCAAATTTTTGTTTGCGAGTTTCATAGAGCGGGGAGAAGCAACAAAAGGGAAAGAGCGGTGCCAGCAGGAGAGCGAGCGCTTCAGTTTGCGCTCATTGGCTGTGCAAGCTGAAGCACACTAACCCACAAACACACATGAAATGAAAGTGCCGCTTCACCTGTGTACACATGGGCGTATCAGTGTAGGGGAACGGATCGGTATTTGCGCCCCTAAATTTCGAAATTCAATGTTCTGTAAATAAATAGAATTCTATATTCTATTCTCTTTGTATTCTTTATTATGAATTTTCAAATGTAGTTATGCTCCCTTCTAAATTTGTTCCTGGGTACGCCCATGTGTGTACATTGACTTGTTGGTGGTTGCTTTTGTCGCTCAATCATTTTTTGTGTGAATTTCTGCATTTATTTGCCGCCAGCAAAGGGACGCCACTTAGGGCGCTGTTATGCAGACGGTCAAATGACCGTCGGTCAAATGACCGTCGGTCACGATAGTTGTTGTTGCTTCAATGTAAAATGAAAAATTGAGAGAGAGAGCGGGAGAGTAAAATTTGACCGCGTCGGTCAAAAATGATGAGGCTCTCGATGCCAAATCATGCGATCAAAACAGTGTTGCGTTGTGAAATTATTCACAACACATGTGTTTTCGGAGCAAAATGGCACACTTGTCGCGAAAATATGTATCTAATGACGGAAAAAATGGTTCGTAGCAACCCTCATCGTTTGTTTAGTGTACTGGTGACCGGCGATCAAATGACCGTCTGCATAACAGGGTTTTGGCACAGAGTAGAAAAAACAAAACAAGAGCGTAAAAAGTATCGTGACCGACGGTCATTTGACCGTCTGCATAACAGCGCCCTTAGCCAGCGTAATGATCGCCGTTTCAGCGAACGTGATTCAAAACAGCGCTAATGATTTTTGTTCTTGTAGTTTTTGTGTGTATGCTTTTTTGTGTTGCTGATTGGTTTTGCTTCAAAATCTTTTAGTCGGAGCCCGAAAAATCGGTATTGAGGCATATATGTGCATATATCCGAACACTGCAAGAATTTTAATTCAGAATGAATTAGTAACGAATACTGGGACAGTAAATTTAAAATCCTAGATTTCCTTATTTTAGTTCTTTCGCAAGCATTGTATGTGGGCCGTAAAAAAAAATAATATAATTTATAAATTATTGCGGGCTAATAAAAAAGTTCTTTCTTTCTTTTCATTTTCCTTTATAATTGTCATTGTTGATTATTTGTTTTTTATTGCTTGTAGCGATCATATAAGTCGCCATGCCAACCATATTTTATTTTCTTTTCTATGATTTTGCGCACACTACAGTCGGCAATGAGTTCACGAGCAACATGCGACGACGTGCAGGCTTATAGAAGAAGAACAAAAGACAGCCCGAAAATAGAAATTGTTTTACAATTTCAGCTTTTCGCCAGCGCAACAACAACAACGCAGCAGTGTGCTAACCAGTGATAACGTGATTTGAAACTGAGAGCGCTCGACCACAATACATACTCAAAATCCGCACTAATACACCGATAACATCAGACCCTAAGGTTGATTTTGCCAAACATCAGACCCTGAGGTTGCACAGGAACGTACTGTTGATTTCCCATACAAGGGCCATGGCGCGGGTTGCGTTTACTTTCAATTTTTTAAGCATAGGAAAATAAATTTGTATTTCTTTGTAATTATGTAATCTTTTAGAAGAAAAATGATTAAAAAATTACAATCTTTCCCGAAAACCAGTTAAAAGTGTTTTAATACGTGTTTAACACATGTTTTATTCAGCTTTTATTGAATTTTATTGTATGCTTTGGGAAAAACACCCCTGCGTCTGAAATAGAGTGTTCATCGCAAAAAGCATCCCTGACCGGCGACATTTTGTTGTACAAAAAATTCGCGCTTTTTAAATTAACGAGCAAGTTTCGAGTTTCGCCCGTAAAAAAGAGTAGTAGTAGGAGAGAGTATCACCATGGCACAATCACAAGGTAGTGTTACGGGCGAGCGGATTTTATTTTTTTCTCGTCAGAGTTCGGTAGGTTGTCAAAAATTTTTGTCTCTTTTGTTTACATTCGGCGAACAGCATTGCCAGCCAACTCTTTTTCTGTGAAATTTGAAGCATTTTTGCAATGATGAAAGAAAATTATTTTTCCAATTATGATTTTCTTTTTAATTACAGATGTGATTATCAGGATAATTTTGCAGTTACGTAGAAGGTGAATACTAAGCAATCATCGCAAAGCGAATATCGCTGCTCGGCGTTTTGATACTACGAGCCGTGGGCAGGAATCTGGATTCAAAAATGTCTACTTCGTATGTCTTCGAATTTCTGAATGCAAATGTAATGGGGACAATATTTGAATATTTGAATGATGTAAATTCATTGATGTAAAATATATATATATAAGATTGCAAACTTTTTATGATGGTTTTATTTTCACATAATGAAAAGGTTTTTATTATGCTTTTAATTTAATGGATATCATTTTTAGAGGTGTACATGCCAACACAAACTGCCGACATGATACAGTTGATTAATGATTGGTTTGACGTGCTTAATTCATCTGTCAGCACTTTTGGATACCCCGGAAAGGTATTTTGCTTTATGATAAAAATGTTAAAATTGAACTATATTCCTTATTTTTTTTCAGCAACCATATGGACTCGAGCTTTCACGGCAGGACACCATCATTACACAGATGAATGCTTTCATGTCGTCCACAATAATTCCCAACAAGAGAAGCCTCGAAGTGTTTCAGAAGGGCGTGCTGTTAAGCAATGCTGCATTGGTAATTCTCCATAAATATGTTGAGTCGCGATACAACATGCAGTATATAGCGACCAACCGCCTAAACCAAGATGTGACGGAGCACTTCTTTGGGGCTATTCGCAGCAAAGGTGGACTCAATGATCACCCCACCCGCAAAGAGTTCCAATATCGGCTGCGAAAATACATCTTGGGTACGCTTTTTCTTACACCATACTCATTATGTTATCAAAAATTCATAACATTTGTAAACTTCTTTAGCACGAAACACAGAGCATCTCAGAGGAACTGGAAATGTGGTCAACGACTCCACGAATTGGCTCGGCACTTCAACCCAACTTGCCGTTGGTGATCGGCAGGCCACAACTGTTGATGGCGAAATGGACTTCGCACTACATACCGAAGAGGAGGAGGACGCTGAAATCATTACCGATTTCAGTTCCGAGTCCTTGGACGACATCGGTGTGCTCCATGAGGATGCATTGGAGTACATATCAGGGTACATCATACGCAAACTTAATCTCACCGAGCATGAAAGCGAAGATGTAATACTGACATGGGTTGACCAGGTGTCAAAGGGCTCGCTTAAGAAACCATCTCCACAGTTTCTGAGTGCTGTTAAGGAACTGGAGATGGTATTCTACAGTGTGAATGCCTTAGAAATTTCACATAAAAAACATCTTCTGAGCCGACTGCTGGGGAAAAGCGAGCGTATTGATGTCCCTGATAATGTGAAGAAGCTTTTCTTCAAGTGCCGGACTAATTTTCGTTTGCGACATTTGAATAAGCGCCTGAAAATAATGAAAGCGAAGCAGCGGATAATGGGCCACAAGAAATTAATCAAAATTAACCTATGAGAGAGGTAAATCGAAACAGCTATACTAAATAAAATGAAAAGTTATGCTCATTGTTTTCCCACATATCATCCCCACCCACAGCACATCCAGACTAGGCTTTATCACTGGAAAACAATTGATCAGGTCCACCGCAGCCTAACGGTACGTACAAAATAACATCCAAATATAATGAATTGTTTATTAATTTTGTAATACTTTTCACATTGCTCAACTTTTACTTGTTCAGCAGCGACCCGTTGATTCAATGGGATGCTGGTTTCCGCTTTTGTGGGATCATCGAAGGCTAAACACGACCCTACCAAAGGAGCACGACAATCAACTGAACCGATACAGACGGACGATTGAGCGTATGTGCTCACGATGCACTTCTCACGCAGTACTGATCGGACAGCGGGGAGGTTTAGTGGGTTGAAGTCTCACACTGACGGCTACGGCTAAAGGCTTTTGATGCTTCCTCCTCGTTACCAAAAAAAAAAAAAACGGTAGGACGAACATAAGCAAATATTTGTATGTTGGCGCAACGCTACGTGATCGCACAGAAGTCGCAGCGGCTTCATTTTCCAATTGTGGCCATAAATGAAACTGTTAATGACTGCTTAACGTAAGTAAATCTTTTACCAATATTTCGTCAGCTTAGAGTAAAAAGGTGCTAAGTCCATTTTCCCACATTTTTTAGAAAAGACAAAAACTGGTGTAAAAATATGAATTAAAATTAATTCTTTTATTTTTTATGTGATGTTAATGATGTTATCAGATTTCACCTTAAGGTAATGAACAGCATACGAAGATGTACCATATAACAAACACTTTCGGCCGACTTATATTAACTTTTATGAATTAACGCAAAATCGGCGAACTATGGACTTAGCACTTTTGCCCCTCATTGTAAAACAACAGATTAAAACAAACAAGCTATGTACTTTTGCTGTTAATTGGTGTATTTTTACGTTTTCTTTCATCCTTCATCAAAATCTAATATTTGTAAACCAAGTGGTCTATTCGATGCTGGCAATACTGTTGGCAAGTGAACCGTCCGTCCGATTTGACAATGAACCGAACAAAAACACTAACAAAATACACGTGAAATTTTTCTCTCTTTCCTGCCACTACCTTGTGATTGTGCCATGAGTATCACTGCCCTGCCAGACACGTGTGATCGAAACTCCAACACATTTACAAAAATTCTCGGTGAAACTAACACATTAACATTTACAAAGGAAATTTTTAAGTATGTTCCATGCAAGCGGGAAAAAGAAGTTTCAGTACGTTAAATTTCCCTGTATGAGAAAACGAGATGACAATATATGTCCATACGGCACGTGCCGTTATGACGCTTGCGCCCATGACGCAAATGTCAAATTGTGAAAAGTGAAACAAAAGTGTGTCAAAAGCAGGTCTGCGGTGGAAAAATTAAAAAAAGATAAGTACAATTGTTTATTTTTTATAATAAATATTTAAATTAAATTTTATTTAAAGTAGATGAGAAGTGTATCAAAAAAATTGTTTACCTAATGTTAGCGTTCTTTTCATTGAATCTTTGCAGATTGTGTTCAGCGCTAGCGCTCCTAACCTCAAAAATGTCGTGGACTGTGGGTGAATTTCATTTCATTATTTTTCGAAAATTTTGAATAATTTCATTTTTTGTTATGTACCTACTATAAATGTGTAAGTTTTCAAAATGAATAATAATAATAATAATAGAAAACCTTTTTTATAAAAATAAACATATGAAATAATAAAATACCAAGGCTTTTTTATTTTCAATCATCTGTGATAGGTTTATACGTCAAGTGTGATGCCATTTGATATCACTGGTGAGAGAAATTTCATCAGCAGTGACTAATCACACGTGATTGGGATTTGATCATTGCTGATTAGAGTGAGCGAGACAACTATATGTTGGACCACGGTTTAAATCGCCTGTGTACGAAGGTGATGCAGAATCACATGTACACAAAAATACCCATCACATTTTTCACACTGCTAGTGGAAAAATGATGGGAGATTGTGATCAAAATTTCATCACATGTGATTGTCATATGATTGATCAAATGATGGTCACTGTCCTTGCAGGGTGGTGCTAACGCAGACTCACTGCAGTGAGCGCAACCAAAGAGCGCAACACATAAAACATAGAAGGGCACGCTGCTACTCGCGAGTAGCAGCGACGCTTACTCGCGTATACGAATACAAAGCAGCGAAGTTCCGAGCTCAGCTTCAGTGTCGTGTCAGACTTCATGCAAGCAACTTCATGCTCGTTTGCGGCTCGCATACTGCGAATATTTACGTTTTTGTGAACACTGAATATTCATGTAAATCAGAAAATGTTTAAGGTTGAATGGGAAATACAAATTTTTTTCTTTTCCTTTTTTTTAGTTCCTGTTATACCTGTCCGTTATTTGTCCGTCCGGCTTTGATATTTTTACGCTAGCAATATTTTTCAAGTTAAAATATTAGAGCTAAACAAATTTACGCCTTAATTTTGTGCAGTGTTTTTCACGCATACATTGCCAAAATGCGTGGTTGTGTTAGTGCCCATCACTGTCATAAAACTACGTTCAAACTACGTTCTCGCTTGTAAAGCAACGCTCTCACCACATACGTGATCTGAGCGAGCAGAGCGCGGATTCCAATGTTAGAACCAGCGTTGCCACAAAAAAAAAACAATTTATAACCAGAAACAAAAATAAAAATAACCAAAATGTAACAAAAATAACCAAAATGTTCATTCGACATAAACAAAATTGTTGAGATGTGGCATCACTCCCATTTTTATGTATAACTGGCAACGCCAATGGGCAGCGACAAAACCCTGCCTCTTTCTTGTTCCAACCGTCAGAAATAAAGGACGTGCAAATTAAACTGATATTTTATTTTTATCCCAAAACATCGGACTTAAACCAACAAAAATAAATAACTCATACATAAGTTTCAAGATTTAAGGAACATTTAAAGGGCTTTTGGCACATATGTATGTATGTGTGACATAAAATAAATAATTAACACGTTCACGCACAGTAAAAATTTCAGTGAGCTCCAAAAATATCTATTTTTAATTAGTTGTCAACGTCCGCGAACGTGTTGTTGACTCTTTTTAAAACATAGTTATCGATTTAAACAATGCTGCTTTCTTTTTTACGAGAAACAGCAATGGCTATGAGTTGCTACCATCAATCAATATCAATATTATTGCCACTCCCAATAATACTGCGGTAGATGATACATTTGTATCAGCGTGCAATATTTAAAAAATAACCAAATGGGATCAAAAATTACCAAATAACCAAAACCCATTTTCAAAAATTAAAATAACCATTTTTGGTTAAAAATAACCAAAACGGCAACGCTGGTTAGAACCCGCCATACAAAATTTTTGCTTGTATGACATGCGCATTCTGTATGTTTATTTTCTTCGCTAATAGCCTATTTCCACCAAGCGCTTAAATGCATTTAAGGACTCTGTTAGCCTAGGCGTATACGGAGACGCAGACCGCGCAGACAGCACATGGCAGCGCAGCGCAAATGAAACTGTGTGACCCAGAAAATATGTGAACTGCGTATACGAATCTCGTAAAACCAGCACACGTGTTCCGTATTCATTCCATAAACCCAGCAATACGAGTTATTTGTCTGAATAAGACTTTGGAATAGAACCTATACAATATAATATGGGTGTAATATCGGCTGTTCACGCACTTTTTCAATTAGTTCTTCAATTTTTGCAAGCTAACGTGTCGGCTGCGCATAGGAGACTGTATTTCAACTACAACGCGACGCAGGACGCAAGCTTGAGAACTGTCAAGCGTTTCCACCGAATCTGAGTTAACTCCAACAGCTGGTTTTTGTTTACATTTTTATTTGGTCAAGCCAAATTCTGCATTTATTTCTGGGCAGCCACAACTTACCCATCCGCCATCTCCTTGTATACGTGTGTAAGGTTTCTTGTAGCCCCTCTACTGCTTGAAACCCACTCCGCTTTCCTTCTCAACAGTCTAGGAATGTCTGCGTTTTAATTTTTGTGAAAATTTATTTAATTTGTCAATGTTTATTTCATTTGTGAAAGTTGTCAGCTGATTGATATCAGAGCTGTCTGAATTTTTAATGACAAGAGGGTTCATGAGAAGTTCCACGTTTTTGATTTTCTTTTTCAGCATTTATTATTGGCAAATAATATAAGTTTTGACTTTGATTATGATATGTATTTTTGCGAAAAATGCAGTAAAAAGTAATTGTCTTAGCAAAAAATTTACCACACCGAACGCAATTCGCAATTCGGCTCTTGCAGCGCCGTAAAGCATGCTATCAAAATTTGTACATTTGTGAGTATTATAGCCTATTTCCACCGGGCCTTAAATGCATTTAACGCTTAAATGCATTTAACATCGCATTTAAATGCTCTAATTCCCATGCAATTGTTTTTGCATTAAAGTGAGTTAACTCAGTTTCAAAACTGAGTTAACTCAGTTTTGCCGTTTACAGACGTCTAACAGAATATGTTATGTTAAAAGCTGAAGCAATACTCACAAATGTACAAATTTTGATAGCATACTTTCAGGCGCTGCAAGAGCCGTACGAACACAAACGAAAGAAGGGATTTGAATTGCGTTCGGTGTGGTAGATTTTTTGCTTAGACAATTACTTTTTACTGCATTTTTCGCAAAAATACATATCGTCTGTCATAATCAAAGTCAAAACTTCTATTATTTGCCAATAATAAATGCTGAAAAAGAAAATCAAAAACGTGGAACTTCTCATGAACCCTCTTGACATTAAAAATTCAGACAGCTCTGGTATCAATCAGCTGACAACTTTCATAAATGAAATAAACATTGAAAAATTAAATAAATTTTCACAAATATGAAAACGCAGACATTCGTAGACTGTTGAGAAGGAAAGCGAATTGGTTTTCTTGCAGTAGAGGGGCTACAAGAAACCATACATACGTATTCAAAGAGATGGCGGCGATGGGTAAGTTGTGGCTGCCCAGAAATAAATGCAGAATTTGGCTTGACCAACTAAAAATGTAAACAAAAACCAGCTGTTGGAGTTAACTAAGTTTTGGTGGAAACGCTTGACAGTTCTCAAGCTTAACAGAGCCCTTAAATGCATTTAAGGGGGGAGTACACTTTGAACGTCCAAAAAGTAAGGCATTTTCGTTAATTTTTTTAAGCAATAAAACACTCAGGGAGGGCAAATATGTTATAACCCATTTATTACTCATCCTTCGAACTACAATTTGTATTTTTTTGAACTCGATTGGCGTCCCCCCGTGGCCGGTGCACCAGGTCGCGCGGGCGTCCTCGCGCGGAAGTCGGAAAACGGCGTGAGAAAATACTCCTTCCCATGTGATCCTGGAACATAAATCGAACAAAATCCTGATAAGTAATGAAATTCGGGTTAGAAATACGTATTCCGATTTTTTTTAAATTAATTGTTTTCAAAAGTTGTGGCCTTAGGAAAAAAAGTCCATTTTTTAACCCTAAAAATGCTTACAAAATCGTGGATTAAAAATCCATTTTTGACAAAATCGAAAATGTGGATACGTATTTCTAAGCAGAATTTAATTCTAAACAAGAAAACCTAGGCGATATCCAAATTTAATAATAACTGGTTAGAGTTATTTCCCACGCCAGTTTGAAAAGCCCCGTTTCGAGATAAACGCGTTTAAAGATAAAATTTCTCTCTCAGCGCGCCGGTACATGTTTTAGGAAATCGCTTCGTAAAGCGGTAAGGAATATTCTGGCGGACTTGGAGTCTTTTCTAAATTAAAGTATACATCCCAAGGAACATTTTAAGCCAAAAAAAAAAAAATACATTTTTTTGAAAAATCAAAGTGTACTCCCCCCTTAAGCGCTCGGTGGAAATAGGCTATTACTCCAGCTTTTAACATAACATTTTCTGTTAGACGTCTGTAAACGGCAAAACTGAGTTAACTCAGTTTTGAAAGCGAGTTAACTCACTGTGATACAAAAACAATTGCATGGGAATTAGAGCATTTAAATGCGATGTTAACCCTCATCGGTCCCTCGAGAAATACATCTAATCGGTCCCATTGTATGCGCGCGCATACACATATATTTTTAATTGTAAAAAAGCTAAAAAAAATTAACAACTATTTATGTTTTGTGATTTTTTATGTTTATTATATTGTTTACTATCATATTAATACATTTGAACTTCATAAAGGTAGCTTTAGAATGAAATTAAAATTAGAATATTACATATATTAGAAAAAAAAATTGAATTTTTAACTTTTGTCAATTATTTGTACATTTTTCGCATAAATTGAAATTATGTTCAGCACAAATGAAATTTCTACACTTTTCACAGCGTGTGGCAAAAAGATTTTTGTTATTTTTATATGTGCAGATGTAGCATCGGCCTCGTTTTGATGTACTTGGTAAATGGCGAATCCCCCGAATTCTTTGAATAACACTGGAAGCATCATTACTTTGAGGTTGTTTTTTACGTTTAGTGATCTGTTTTTCAACGAGATTCAATCCAAGCTGCTCGATAAAAAGGCGACGACGAATATTATGGTTCATTTTAGAATTTTTTCAATTCGGGAACAATGCAATGAACGTGACGAATGCATTCAACGCACTAACATCAAGCATGTTACAAAATACTGCTATTGGCCACCGATTGACTTTTCGTTTGCATGTGTATGTAGCCACCATTTGATCCATAGTATCAACTCCACTCTTGGTTTTGTTATAGTCTTCAATGATGTTAGGTTTCTTCTGTTCACTATTCTCATTTATGCTGACAACATTGTGGTATGTACTGAGCAATGTCACAAATCGGTACCGGCGAGGAACATATGACAACATAACTGCTTGCAATTTATGTTCATATACAATTTCTGTATGATAAATTGGCTTTTGACGCATGTGGAGTAGAACTGTAGGAATTTCAGTCCTATTTTTCCTTATTGTTCCCAAAATAGTCATGCGATTCTTATGCAAATCTTCTGCCAATTCATACGAAGTGAAAAAATTGTCACACGTTACATTTCTGTCAGAAAGTCCTTCCACCAAATCCAAAACAACACGCCGTCCGAGATTGCGTTCAGGAGTGGCATTACGATTCCGACCAACATAAATTTGTGTGTTGTATGCATACCAGCTTTTTGAGTCGCATAGCACCCAAATTTTGATGCCATATTTCGCCGGCTTGGATGGAATATACTGACGAAACGGACATCGCCCACGATACGGAACTAACTGTTCATCTACGGTAATGTTTTTTCCTGGTGTGTATACAGCTTTCAAATTATGATTCCATTTATCGTATACATTTCGAATCGGTGCCAATTTGTCACGAACAGAAGTACTTGTAGATGCAGTGTTGGCCATACGTTGTTCGCAACCATGGATACGCTTGAACATTTTCAAAGACATTGTTGCTCTAAATATTGCCCGACCAGTTTCTTCATTCCACAGTTTAGAGACACATTCACCGTATGACCGATACACACCAGAAAGCAGCAACAATCCAAAGTATGCGTGCAGAGTGTCCAAATCAATGTTTTCCCATTCGTCTTTGTACTTTCGCACACCATATAAATTCGTCATGTTCAAAATAATATTCTCAACCGGTCGAAGGAACATGTGAAATGCAGACGAAACATCAACTATATTAGCAGCTGCTAATGCTTTTGGACCTGAATTATAACAAAAATGAAACATATAATGAACATGAACCCATAACAAAGAGGGTAGGTTTTTACCTGAAGTGAAATTTTCTGCACGTCGAAATGAATTTCTTCGATTTATTTCAAATGGTTGCGATAAATATTCAATTTTCTTATTTTTTGAAAAATATTTCTTTTCAGGATTTGCTTCATTTTCTTGTGCTAAATTTTGCTCAAGTGGCTCAATGTCGTCTTCATCTGAATGCACGCTAACTTCACTTTCATCATTCTCCTCGTATGATAATGCAAAATCATCGTCACTATTGCACGGAGATTCGCCCGCTTCGCTTTCCAAATCAAAATCCATTTCTAGTTCATCTCGCTGCCTTCTTTCACGTAAAACTCTATCCATTTTGTATCAAATACTTCGAAACACAACCAAAATTCAAATAAATGCGCAAACAAACTTCACTTATGTGTGTTCCAGAACAAACTGAATTTCATAAAACGAAAAAATAAGAGCGTGCTATAAATCCACACACAAAAATAAGCGGCAATTCGAGGTACCTGCTTACGTGTATGCGGGCACATACACAGGGACCGATTCGTAACTATAACTGCACAGGCAAATACAGTAAGGGTACAAATTCAAAAACGGGTTTTTTTGGCTGTTCAGGCAAAATAATTCTACTTTGCAAAATACAAGGTCATTCCGCTGAACCGTTTTTATTTTATTCAAGGTTAAAGATCAAAATTGTATGCGTGCGCATACAGGGGACCGATGAGGGTTAAATGCATTTAAGCGTTAAATCAAAAAGTATGGAACATAAAGAGTGTGCATCGCGTCACAGAATAAACAGTATACAGAAGGCGCATCTTAAATAATTTTGCGATTTAATTTCGGACGCGGGCGGGAAGCGCAAAGATGAGGAAAATGTATATGGAACCGAGAGAGTAAGCGCAAGCGAGCGGAAAGCTGCTTTGCGATCCTCTCTTGCATTCTCGCACTCATTCGATGGATTGGTTTATTCTCATTTCGACAACAACACGCAATGTTGTTGTTTTCCGCAGCAAGCCAGCTTGGCTTTACTCGGGCACTTTGAAATAGTGGTTGTTTTGGCAAAGCGATTGCCAGTCACTTTTTCCTATGCAAATTTTGCCTGTCTTCTTGTTCTTGTTTGTAAAAAAGAAAGCGCAGAGTGAGCACGTGCCAGCGAATTTGTTCATTGTCATTATCAATCGAATCTTCGAGCTGAATGGTTTTTTTTTTGTTCATGCTGCGCTTAGATTAATTGATATTAAATTTTGCAAATATTTAGACGTGGTTGAACCAAAATAAAAATGTTTACAAATATATTTACAAGGCTAGTTCCAAGTATCATTATTTGTCTAAATTTTTACGTGGTTGATTCCAATTTTGAATTTTTTGCAATTGTTTTCGACGTGGTTGATCCAAATTTAAAATTTTTACAGATATATTTACAAGGCAAAAGTATTTTTTCTAGATGGGATGAAACTTACTCTAAAAGCTGTTTTGCTATTAGTAGACGAGCTTTTTGAGAAAAAATCCGAATTTTTTTTTTGATGACAAGGACATTAAACCAAGACAAACTTGAAAATATGTTTTCTATACTACGACAAAAAGGTGGAAATAATATAAATCCATCAGTGGCTGATATTAATAATATATTAGCACGCTTAATGGCCGCCAAAATTGTACAATTGAGTTCCCACAAGAATTGTGAAGAATTAAATGATACTACGTTTGAAACGCTTTCTAATATCGTATTAAATCTCGACTCAGCTCCTGAACATAACGAAGAAACTAGTCAAACCGATGATTTCGAAGTGGATAATAATACAGCCATCCTTGCCGATTTCATATTAAATGATAATATTCTGTTCTGAATTTACCATTGATTTAGCGTCTTTAATATATTTTTTGGGTTATGTTGTTTACAAAATACTTCCCAAAATAAACTGTGAAACATGTGCAGGTGAATTGAGAAAAGAAGATGAGGTACTAACAGTTCCTAGTGAACTTTTCATATTTCACAAAAACTTTAACTCTCTCAAAGATTTCGGCAATCTTATTAGTCCATCGTAAATTCTATTAGAGATAAGCGAAGTACAGCAGCATTTTTGAAAAACAGCCACAAATTGTAGGCATAAAAAATTTAATAAAAGTTAAATGTCAAAATGCTACACCACAATGGTTTTCCACATGTCCTGATCATAAAAACACAATTTTGGATTTTATGACCTTAGTTCTTCTCAGGAAGCATTGTTCATGGGCCTCAGAAAAGAAAAATGTAACTAAACCCCAAAAACTTAAAATCCTAAAATCGTAATAAACTCTTGTTATTTTGACCAAACTTATTCCCACAATTGGCGGTTTTTTTATCGTAGTATTGTGAGTCGTTGATCTCCTTAGGGCGCTGTTATGCAGACGGTCAAATGACCGCCGGTCACGATACTTTTTACGCTCTCGTTTTGTTTTTTCTACTCTGTGCCAAAACCCTGTTATGCAGACGGTCATTTGATCGCCGGTCACCAGTACACTAAACAAACGATGAGGGTTGCTACGAACCATTTTTTCCGTCATTAGATACATATTTTCGCGACAAGTGTGCCATTTTGCTCCGAATACACATGCGTTGTGAATAATTTCACAACGCAACACTGTTTTGATCGCATGATTTGGCATCGAGAGCCTCATCATTTTTGACCGACGCGGTCAAATTTTACTCTCCCGCTCTCTCTCTCATTTTTTCATTTTACATTGAAGCAACAACAACTATCGTGACCGACGGTCATTTGACCGTCTGCATAACAGCGCCCTTACAGAAATCAGCCAAAGCAAAAATTTATTCTAACTTCAGTTGTTAGCCAGCGACAACAACAACCACAGGCTGTCGCCCTTCCCCTGTACGCGTTTCCTCCATCATCATGCATGCGGCACGTTGCTTTGTTGGCCAACAACAACAACCACATATATGGTGCGTTACTGTTTTGTACACCGGCATGCGTTCAATCAAAGAATATGAAGTGTATAGAAGGCGCATCTGAGCTCAAAAATTCAAATTTTTGTTTGCGAGCTTCATAGAGCGGGGGGAAGCCACAAAAGGGAAAGAGCGGTGCAAGGAGAGCAAGCGCTTCAGTTTACGCAGTTTACGCGAACTGAAGCACACGCCACCACAAACATACATGAAGTGAAAGTACCGCTTCTCCTGTGTACTTTGAGGTGTTGGTGGTTGTTTTGGTCTCTCAATCATTTTTTGTGCAAATTTCTCACAGCAACACATCAGCCAGCGCAATGATCGCCGTTTCAACGACGCCAATGCTTTTTGTTGTTGTAGTTTTTGTGTGTATGCTTTTTTGTGTTGGCGATTGGTTTTGCAACACAGTTCGAGAAAAATGTGACGTCAATATTGAACAGAATGTTACTGCCATTATCAATCAAATCAAAATTCTCTCAAAAATGAATTGTGATAAATGTTTCCAAAACTTTAGAAAGGAAGATGAAGTTTTAACTGCGCCAAGTGAAATATTTATTTTCCATAAAAATTATCAATCGGTTACAGACTTCGGTAACCTATTAGCTCCTTCGGATTCCCTTATGGAAGCAAACAAAAAACACATTCTGGTGTTTCACAAAATTTTTGAGTCGGAGCCTGAAAAAACTGGTATTAAGGCATATATATCCGACTTATGCAAGAATTCTACTCCCGAATGGTTCAGTGATGAATGCTGTGACAGTAAATTGAAAATCCTAGATTTTCTTATTTTAGTTCTTTTACGCAAACATTGTATGTGGGCCATAAAAAAAAGGAAGCTCCAAACAACGGAAGTTAAAAATTATTGCGGGTCAATAAAACAGCTCTTCCTTTGTTGTTTTTTTATTGCTTATGTTTTGCATCGTTTAGAACTTCCTTTTTTTAATTTACTGTCACAGCATTCATCAGGGAATCTGAAGGAGCAAATATGTTATAACAAAAGTCTCTAATCGATTGATAATTTTTATTACAATTTTTATAGAACATGTTTCACTGAGCGCAGTGAAAACGTCATCATTTCTTAGTTTTTGGAAACAGATGCCACATTTAATTTTTTAATTATTTCATTTATAATTTAATATTTCTTATCTACAAAATATTTGGCGTAATCATTACTGCTGAAATAAAATAATACAAAAGACAGTTTCGTCTGTCTCAGCATGTAATAGGAGTTGATCCATAGAATCCTGTGTATCTTCGAAATTAGTTGCTACACTTGACCGAGTGATATTTGAATTTTGTCCCAAAATTGCAAAAGTATTTTCTAGTTTATCTTGGTTAAAAAACTTATTTGTTATACAAAATTTATGTATTGTATGTATTTATGTATTTATTTATTTTGCTTAATTTCATCAGTGACTAAAAAACAGATTTTTGTTCTAAAAAAGACATTTATCATCCATACATTTAACATCTTTCAAATAATTTAAAAAAGTCTTTATAAATTTGTACGACTCATTATTTAATTGTAAAGCCGATCTAAAGCAATTATCCGTTGCCCTACTCATGCAATCAAATATTGGGTCTACTTTTTTGATAAATTCTTTAGGAACTTTGTTTATAGCGATCATATAAGTCGCCATGCCAACCATATTTTATTTTCTTTTCTATGATCTTGCGCACACTACAGTCGGCAATGAGTTCAGGAGCAATATGCGACGCCGTGCAGGCTTATAGAAGAAGAACAAAAGCCAGCCAGAAAATAGAAATAGTTTTACAATTTCAGCTTTTCGCCACCGCAACAACAACGTCTTCATCTCCGAATCATCCCACGCCGCAGCAGAGTGCTAACGCAGACTCGTTGCAGTGAGCGCAACCAAAGAGCGCAACACATAAATCTACGTTCTCGCTTGTAAAGCAACGTTCTCACCACATACGTGATCTGTGCGAGCAGAGCGCGGGTTCCAATGTTAGAACCCGCCATACAAAATTTTTGCTTGTATGACATGCGCATTCTGTATGTTTATTTTCTTTGGTTCAATACTTGTATCTGTTTGCTCTCCGAACATTTGATTTTGCGCTCTCACAGCTTCTCATTTTACGCTCTCACAGCTTCTCATTTTACGCTCTCGCGCTCTGTGCGTTCTCGTCCCCTCCACTTCTTCCCCCCGCATCCACAAACGGGCCCTACCGCTGGAACCCGCAAAGAAAATTTTCTTTACACCAGATGCGCATTCTGTATATTGTTTGTTCTGTGATCACGTACAAGCAAAAATTTGAATGCGGGTGCTGATATCGCCACCCGTCTTCAGGATGCGGGGGGTAGACAACGAGACGAAACACTTGAAATGAGAGCATAATGCTCTGAGCGCAAATCATGGCAACACGAATGCTGCGTCTGTGCTCGCTCGTTCATTCTCGCACAATTATCCGAAGAGGAGGAAGACGATGTGCTGTTGTTCTTGTTCTTGCTGTTCTGGCTGGCTTTTGTTCTTCTTCTATAAGCCTGCACGGCGCACAATGGGGTAAACATGCCAAAAACCCGCGCATTGCCTATTTTATGCTGTAGTATCTATACGGTTAAAGATAAATACCTCAAATTTGGACATCTCCTTCAGGACTCTTCAGAGATTTGTCCACCATAATTTTATTTTATTTATTGTACCGTGCATCGGCACCCTACAGTCGGCAATTAGGCATTTTTAAAATCTTCATTAGTAAAAACAAAACTAAAGTTATAGTATTTACATCTACCCAAACTGACTTATGAATACTCTGGATTGTAGCCACGCCCCGATTTTTCGCCTCCTTTCATAAAAAACCCATATAAAACACATACATGTAGGGTAACTCGTATTTAAACAAAAAACATTTTATATGGGTTGATACGGCTCATAACGGGTTAATGGTACTTCCCACCCCCACTTACCGTTATAAATAACCACAAAAGTGCAGATGAAGTTGGTTAATATATAAATATAATACATTTTTCCAATTTAACAAAGTATGCTTATATGGCAACCCTACTTAAAAGTGGGCGTACCATGCCCATTTTTACGTCAGAGTTTAGTTATGCCACTTGTAAATTCTTTACAAAGTTTTATTGAAATATATTGCCTTTTTCGAGAATCATCCTACGTACCAGCCGAAAAAATTGATAAAAAATGTTTTATTTTAGCATATTTATTAATTCAGGTGATAAATCACATCTATTTTTACTTTATTTATTTTTTTTAATACTATATATATGCACCAAGTGTTATAAACGTACCGACCCATACGCGCGTTAAAAAGTTTTCGGTTCTAATATATTTATTTTCTTACTAGGAGAAGTGAATAAAAGTCCAAAAATCCAACCATTCCGCAGCTTTCCGCAGACAAGTTGGGTATCATTTTTTTTATGAAGGTTCCTACTCACCTTCCCTAAAGATTTTCGATTATCCATGATTATCCATAAAAGTTATACACCACGAAAGTAGGACATTTTCCTAAAAAATCGTCCTTTTTGCCCAAACTTTGAGAACTTATATCTTTACAAGAAAATGTGTCATGTAAAAGAATTATATGTCAAATTCATTATAGGAATATGCTTATTATACGTACTAAAAATTATTTGATTATATTTATAAACAACGATTTTATTGAGATTTTAGCACACCCATCAAAAAAGTTGCGTCGACAAAATGAAATTGAGTATAAAAACACCCAACTTTGAATGGCTATATAGCAGCCAGTTTTAGTTCAATTTACATGCAAAAAGCGTTTTCTGATTACTACATGCATGCAGATTACGAAACAACCAAAAAAAAAGTTGGGCCCGTAACTTTAAGATTAGCCGTAATGCGCGGGTTTTTGACATGTTTACCCCATTGTGCGGCGTCTCATATTGTTCCTGAACTCACTGCCGACTGTAGTGTGCGCAAAATCACAGAAAAGAAAATAAAATATGGCTGGCATGGCGACTTATATGATCGCTACAGGCAATTAAAAAATAAATAATAAGTAATCAAAGACAATTAAATAAAAAGGGAATTGGAAAGAAAGGAAGACATTTTTATTAGCCCGTAATAATTATCCGTCCCGTTCTTTGGAAAAATATAATGCTTGTTTAAAAGAACTAAAATAAGAAAATCTAATATTGTAAATTTATGGTCACATCATTCGCCATGAAACCATTCAGGTGTAGAATATTTATACTGTTTTTAAATGTAGGCATGCCGTAATAACATATTTCTTATGACAAAATACTTGTCTTATTTATTTCTTTATTTAGTGCTTTAGTAGTGCTTTCGCCCTATTGAAAGTCAATAGACCTATTAAATTATGTTTTTCCATACAATCTTTTAACCCTTGGTTTGTCCGTTAGATTTCGATTTAAAAAAAAAAACAAAATTAAAACACGTATCTAATTATTTTTGATTTCAAGTGTTTTCACGAATTTTGAAGTCAATATGCCCATCAGTTCATTTTTTTTCGTAGTTTACCCATATTCTCAAAATTGTAATCAACCATGTGAAAATATAAACAAATAATTTTACTTCGAACTCGCCACTTAAAAATATTTGTAAACATTTTAAATTGGGATCAACCACCAAATTTTTAAATCAATCAAAGCGCACCATTGGCCAGCAAAAAGCCATACACCACAAAGATTCGATTGATGGTGACATGACGCAATTTGTGCAGCAAAACCAATCGGCAACACAAAAAGCATACACACAATAAACGACACCAACGAAAACATTGGCGAATCCCGAATCATCTTCGTTGAAACGACGATGACGATGCTTTGGTTCGTTGTTTGCTCTCCGCTTGCCAGTGTTGCCGCTGAAATTTTAAAAAGTCGCAAAAAAAGTGTCAAGTGATCCAATTTTTTTATACCATGTATATATAGGGGAATGTCGTCAGGGTTGGCCCGTAGTCTAGGTCGGCCCACTGTGATTTTTCAGTGTAGACAACTGGCGCCACCTATGTGCGGTTGTAGGAAAACTTCTCTCAATAACAGCGAACATTTTGTGACATTACTCATTTCGGACCGTGAAGTTGAAACGTTTTGTGCACTTAGTGACTTGTCAATGACAAAAAAAGTTTTCCAGCATCAGTGAATAGAGCATCGAATTTTAAAGCGAAAACATGAATTCGTCAAGGTAAGCATCTAAAATATGTTGTGTGGTTAGCCTCCAAGAATAAATCGTGAGAGAAATTTAATTGCGTAACCGGTTTGTTTATGGTGTGACGCAATGCCACCATGGTGTATGTCGTCAAGGTTGGCCCACTTGTGTAGTCAGGGTTGGCCCGCCATGATTGTGTGCGTTAAGGCACGTACCCAATCGAAAAAAAAGATAATGGTAGTGTCTAATATCAGTGTCGACATCAGCTGACATTCGCCGATATCGATAGTTGGTATCAGTCGACATCGACCGATATCGGTGTTGATATTAGCCGACATCAACTAATATCGGCCGACGCCGTACCTGATTTTTTTTCAATCCGGGTTATAACAACGCCGCGTTAAGTTTTTGTGCTCTGAAAGGTTAGCTTTAGTGAAATTTGATCGACTAAAGAGAAAATAACATGAAAAATCATGCACAAAAATTGTCGGAAAAAATATAAAAAATATTGCAGTAAATTTTGATAGAATGTAGAGGAATAAAAATGTAAAGTGGTTTTTTTTTATTTTAGCAGCACATCTCGGAACAAGCGAAAGACCGATCGGGGCAACGTCAATTTGGCGGATGTTGCTCAAGCCATTAGGGCTATTAAGTTAGGGATCGAGACAGTGAGAGCTGCGGCACTGTTGTACAACCTGCCACGTACTACCTTGCGACGATATTTAGATAAAGTGTCGACTGAATACGAGGACATTTCCACCGTCACTGACGAATTTAATTTTTTTTCTCATTCAGTAAATTTTTTCTAATCATTCTTCGAACATTTCAGCATACATTTTGTCGATTTTCAGGAGTGGGCCAACCTAAACAACATGGGCCAACCTTGACAGCATTTTTTTTTTTCGATTCTTATATAAATTTTTTATTTTTCACACAACTAATTTTCAATACTTCAAAAAGGTGTTCTTATACCCAGACCTTTTTGGTAAAAGCATATTTATTGACGAAATTCTTCCTTACATGAAAGTTATGAACAAGAGTCAAAAAGGTGGCCAACCCTGACGACATTCCCTTACATTCATTATTTTATCTTTCGAAACTCATTATTTTTATTAAATTTCTAAACGAGATAATTTTCTATGAGTAAAAGAACAAACGAAAAAAACAACAAAATTAAAGATGATCAATGTGTAAGACATTGATAGAAGTGTGTAAAGATATCGATAATTTTAACACTCCCTCTCGATATCTTCTAATCAAAAATATTCAAGATTAATTTTCATACATTCCAAAATTTAAAATTAAATTTATATGCTTTTCTACTGACAATGACTTTGTATAGTCCGCTGATCGCTGGTCGCTCAGGAATTGATGAAAATTAAAACGCTTCACTTCAACTTTGAAAACTAGACTAATGCTCCTGTCGCCCGGAGCCTTTATTTATAATATTTCTTACAGTACCTTACATACATTATACATTATATACATTTTGCCTGCCCATGCACGTAGGTAGCATGACCCAAAGTGCATGGCAGCCTAAATATACAGTACGATAAGAGCATACCAACACCACATGCTGGCCACACGCTCTTATCGTGCCTGTTACTTGAATTCTTGCAGCGGTCACCACTTGATAAGTGCAACCAGATGTTGGTTATCTTGTGGTGCCGTTGCAAGATTCAACATATTGCCCCCGTTGAAAGGAGTAGCCTTTCAACATAAAACATAAGGGTTTCTTAACCTCCTAAACATATTTCATTATACTTCATTTTGCTTATACATTTTTCTTTAATTTAACATTCGTTCTTTTCATTTCTCCTAAATTCAATTTTAAATTTGCCGATTTATCTATAAATTTATATCTTTATAAACCGTATAAATTTTTTCTTTTTTACTTATCTTTAAATTTCCTTTTTAATTAAAATTTAGTAATTATTCTTTTAAAATGTCGTTGTAGGAAAAGGATAAGACGCATATAAGCCGCCTGATCCTTGCGTCTACTATGTCACCAAGACCGTTTTTAGCGAAACTGACCTTGGTCACCCTGCCCCCCTGCAATTTATTGCAGAAACCCCATTTTTCGCGGCGGATTGCAACCCTAGTTCTTCTGTTGTTTGGAAGACTGAGTCACATTTGGCTTCTTTTTTTGACCATTATAGCACGCGCGTAAAATTTGCGCTGCTATTTGTCTTCCCCGCAGCGGCCAATATTTTTGCCGCGTGAGTTCTAGCAACTCTTTCGCTCCGTCCTGCCGGTTCTCTTCGTGAATACCTGAAATTATTGATTTAGTTAATAAGCTCGTGGAAGGTAGTAAAATTGGCAATTTCGTGTCATCCGACATCGCCGTCTTTTCCGATCGAACACCTATTCGAATGATCCCATCTTTACCTAAAATTGGAGATAAAGCGGTTAGTTTCGATGATCTATTTACCGTTTTTCCTTCCTTTAACCTTTCAATTTCTTCAGAAAAGTACCTGTGCTGCTCTTTCCTTAAAGTCTCAGTTTGTTTATTATCGTTTGCTGACCTGTGTTTCGTAATACCACAGTGCCTTACCTTTGGCTTAATTGGCGCAGCTCCAATTATTACCCAACCAAATGCCGTGTTCTCCATATAAAGACTCGAGCTCAAATATCTTTTATTTTCGTTCTTTAATATGGTTCCCATCACTTCCGCCCCTAGTAGTATGTCTACTTGATTTGGGGTGTGAAATTTCGGGTCGGCTAAAGAAGTTCCTTTTGGGAGATTGGATATCTCAATCTTTTCCCCTGGTAAATTTGGAGTAATTTTTGGAAGTACCATTGACTGAACTTTGATTTTGAAATCATTGTGAGATGATTTTACTTCCACCATTACTTCCTCCTTTACTTTTAATTTTGTACCTGAAACCCCTTCTACGGTTGTTTTTACCTTTTTTGTTTTAAATCCTAACTTTTGTCTTAATTGTTCCGTGATGAAACTTCCCTGAGAACAATTGTCCAGCACAGCTCTTGCTGTTATGTATTTGCCTTGGTGGTTTTTTATTTGCACCAAGGCCGCTTAATATGCGGTTCTTATTACTGCCTATCGCTAATGCAACATTCGATTTACTACTAATGAAGTTGTCATTATGCAGCAGCGTGTGGTGTGACTTCTTGCATTTTTGGCAAGGTTCCACCTCACAGCTTTTGAACAAATGCCCTTTCCTTAGGCATTTGGTGCATATCCTATTTTCCAGTGCTACTTTAATTCGCTTTTCTACTGCGAGATTTTTAAACTCGTCGCAATTAAACAAATTATGCGCACTGTCACAACCTAATAAACATGTCCTTGCATTATTTTGGGTCCTATTTGTTTCATATTTAAACTCTCCTTCCCTATTTGGCAACTCGAATCTACTAGCATTCAATCGCTCACTTCCTTCAAGTGCTTTGAATTGCTTTTCGAGAAATACTAAAAGATTTTCTATCGATGGTACTTCCGTTGAATCTGGCAAGGATTCCTCGTACCTAACTTTTGTGTGTGAGTCTAGCTTCCTCACAATTATGAAGTGCTTCTTTAATTTCAGTATCTGAGAGCTTAGTTGCCTCTAACGCTCTCAGATTAGCCGACACTGTGTCGTGCAACTCCTTTAGTTCCGCAGGCGTACGAGAACATATTTGCCTGGCGTCAAGCAAATTCCTGAACATATATTAGATGTTATTTGCCGCTTATCAGAATATCTCCTCTGAAGAATATTCCACGCCACGTTAAAGTTCGCACCACTTATACCTAAGTGATCAACCAACCTTAACGCCTCACCTCTTAAATATGATTTTAACGCAATCATTTTATGGGTGTCTCCCACATTTTTATGAAGGAATATTTCAGTGAAAATATCCCTAAAGGATATCCACTTACTATAATCCCCACTAAATATGGGAATCTGAATTTGAGGCAGGCTATATGACAAGGGAGGAGACGCATTTTGCTCTAACAGCTTTTTCTCTTCCTCTTCTGCCACAATATGAGACCCTTTATCCATTAGGACCTCATATTCTTCGCACAACTCGTCCTCTCCAAAGAACTCATTGTACTCGAACTTAAGATCTGTCGCACGGTCCTCGAACTTGTGCAACCGTGACAGATCTTTCCATCCGATCTGGATGCGTTCATGACACCTATTTAATTCTTTTAAGGTGCCCTGAAACCTCGCCTGAACCGATGCGGCTTGACGCTTCGCCGACACCGATTTACCTGTGCTGTCAGTTCGCGCCTACATCTTTTCAAATGGAGAACTCACCACGCCCTTCCCCACTCTTGCCTCTACCTCACCTACTCTTTTAATTGTACTTTCGTACAGTGCCTGAACCTTTTCATAGTATTTCTTCTCGAAATACACCTTGTACTCCCTAAGCGCTTGCTTGGGAGCTAAAATGCAGTGATTCGCTGTTAACTCCTCGAACAACGAACTCAACTGCCCTTGAAGCCCTTCATTGCGGCCCTCAGCGTTCAGCTGGTTGCAGATGCTAAAAATAGCATTGCCAAGCTCTTCCTGCTTTTTGATCATTTCTTTTGCCATTCCTTTTTCCCAACAATAATTTTAATTAATTTAAATTTTACTTCACTTTTCCACTTACCAGTAGGTCCGTGTCCTGGGGTCACCAATGTATAGTCCGCTGATCGCTGGTCGCTCAGGAATTGATGAAAATTAAAACGCTTCACTTCAACTTTGAAAACTAGACTAATGCTCCGGTCGCCCGGAGCCTTTATTTATAATATTTCTTACAGTACCTTACATACATTATACATTATATACATTTTGCCTGCCCATGCACGTAGGTAGCATGACCCAAAGTGCATGGCAGCCTAAATATACAGTACGATAAGAGCATACCAACACCACATGCTGGCCACACGCTCTTATCGTGCCTGTTACTTGAATTCTTGCAGCGGTCACCACTTGATAAGTGCAACCAGATGTTGGTTATCTTGTGGTGCCGTTGCAAGATTCAACAGACTTGGTTAATTGATCTGCAAGCTGCTCATCGGTAGGTATGTACTGAACATCAATTTCATTTTGAGACTGCATATCACATGTGTAAAAATACTGTGTATCTATATGCCGAGTACGCTTCGATGACTGTGGACTAAAAACTAAAGTGATTGCTTGTTGATTATCGCAAAAAATCGTTGTTGGTTGACGCTGTACGTGACCCAAATCAGCCATGAGTTTCCTCAAACTAATTGTCGTTTTAGTTGCCGAGCATAAGGCCACAAACTCAGCTTCAGTGATTGATGTCGCTGTCACCGTCTGCTTTCTTGAGCTCCATGCAACAGCTCCATTGTTCAGCAAAATAATCCAGCCAGTGGTGCTTTTTCTGGTTTCAAGGTCTCCAGCCCAGTCAGAATCGCAAAAACTAATTAGCTTATTTTGATTGCCATGCGTTGGCGAAAATGTTATACCCATATCGGTGGTACCCTTCAAGTATCTGAATATGCGTTTGACGCCTTTCCAATGAGTTGTGCTCGGTTTTTCCATGTATCGACTGAGAACTCCAACTCCATAAGCAATATCTGGGCGTGAGCAAACCATAAGATACATGAGTGAACCAATAGCTTCTCTGTAAGGAAAATTTTCATCATCAGAAATACCTTCATGTTTTGTGTAAATCATTCCAGGCACTGTTGGGGAAAACACAGAAGAACAATTTGTGTGATTAAAACGATTAAGTATTCGATTTATATATGCCGACTGATAAATCTTTAATTTTCTCTTCTCTCGCTCCCTCTTAATCTGCATACCGACGAAAAATTCTGCTTCTTTATACGTTATACAAAATTCTTTATGTAGTTTATTTAGCATATTCATAATTAAATTTGTATCATTGCCGCAAAGTAAACCGTCATCAACGTAGAGTGCCAAATATAAAATAAAACGCTGAGATGTGTATGTGAACACACACTGGTCAGCTGATGACTGCTTAAATCCGCTACGTAATAGAAAATCGACTATCTTTTTGTTCCATTGTCTGGAAGCCTGTTTAAGGCCGTATATTCCCTTTTTCAACATACAAATTCGATCATCTACAGAAAATCCATATGGCTGCTCCATATAAATGACGTCATCTAAGTCTCCATGCAAAAACGCCGTTTTGACATCGAATTGGTATATTTCAAAGTTTTCTGCTGCAGCGATCGACAGTAAAATTCGAACTGATTCATACCGCACTACAGGCGCGTATATTTCATCGTAGTCTATTTTAAATTTTTGTAAACATCCCCGTGCTACAAGTCTGGCTTTAAACTTTTCGATTTCTCCTTTTGCGTTTAATTTCTTCTTAAACACCCAACGATTCGTAATTACGTGCTTGTCAGGAGTGCGGGAAACTAACACCCAAGTTTTGTTCTCTTGTAGAGATTGTAACTACTCATCAATAGCCTTTTGCCATTTTCTGGCATCTGCGCTATTCATTGCCTCCTCGAGACTATTTGGCTCAAGCTCTGCCATAAAAACTTCAGCAATATTAAGATTTTCATCTTCTCTGTTTGATTTCTTCCTCAAACGCGTGTTATAGGGGCTTCTTGGTAATGCCAATCTGGGATCTAAGACCACGGCCGCGCTGTCATTGTCGTTTACTTTGTCTGACTCTTTCGATTCATTAGCTTGATGCTCTGGTGGGTAACTTTGCGTGTGCGTTTCTATGATTTTGTTGAGACCGCCGACGAAGAGAATCTGATTGATCTCTGAGTCGGCGGCTCACTTCCCCTCCCACACGCACACGATCCACATGCACACACACACACACACACGCTATCTCCTCTTCTTCCTTCACCCACTTTCTTCCCTTTCCAAAAATGAATTGTTCTCCTCTTTTCCGACTCCCTTAGTTCTAAGCTCAACTTGTACAATTAGTATATGATATAAGAACAATCGTGACGGAAAGCACGCACTTTTTAATAAACGTCCTCGCCGAGCTCACATCCCAAAAACCCGCCGTTGCATTTTCCTTTTAAGAAGTCCCCGACACACGCAAGTACATGGTCCTTCGAGCCATCGCGAACCCGCGCCGCGAACCAAACACATTAAAACATTAAAAATTTACAAATGAACAAAAGTGAAAAAAGTGACACACAGTGATACAAAAGGTGGACAACACAAAGGTGACAAAAGTTACAACCACCAGTGACGTGAAAACAGAAAAGTTCACAAGATTACTAAACACAATACAGTGTCACAAAACAAAAGCAAAAAAAATTATACTAAAAATTATATTATACAAAACAAAAGATACAAAGGTGACAGTTATAAAAATTATACCAATTTCACGGAATACAAAACAAAAATAGTGATAACAAAAAAAAACAAAAATTCACAATTACAACGAAATTTCACGAGAATACAAAGCACCAAGTGGCAGTGAAGTGAAAAATAAGAACAAAGCCCGGTACGCACAACACCCCCAAAAAAGAGAAAAAAAAATAATAATAAAAAATTGTTTACAAATACACACGATCAAGAAAAACTTACAAAGATTACAAAAAAAAAAAACCCAAAGAAATCACATAAAAATCACATCTCACATACATACATAACAAAACCCAAAAAAGTGGAGTGCAAAAAAGAAACAAAAGGGAAAAGTGACAAAAAGTGACGGCGGCAAAAATAAATCATAAGTGCACACAAAAAAAACAGAAGCATCAACAGCAACAACAAGCAACGAAATCGCAGCGCCCAGCACCACAGCGGCTACTCCAGCAGCCAACGAGCCAGCACAGCACCCAAACGAGCGCAAGACGACCCCGCAGGTCAACTCAAAGCTGAATCTCTCTCATTTTTTCGATCAAAGGTGTTATCATACAACGCGATCCCGACGTTGATCCCTGATGCACTGAGAAAAATTTTCAGTCTCAAATTTATTTTGAGCTACTAGTACCGAAATATTCATTTTGGTATCCACACTCAACGAGTTCGGTCAGTGGTGCTCAAACCCACCGACACACTTTTTTAAATTTTTTATTTCTCAAAAAATTTTTTTTTCTCCTCAACTCATTGCTGAATTTTTGTAATTTCTCATTCAAAGGTGATATCATACAACGCAATCCCGTCGTTGATCCCTGATACACTGAGAACAATTTTCAGTTTCAAGTTTATTTGGAACTCGCTTAGGAATATTTATTTCGGTTTTCTCCCATAAACCATTGCATTCAGTGCTTTTCCAATACACTGAAAGAAATAAATATTAGGTTCGCTCTTTACTTGGAAATTTAAAACCAACACAATGCCAGGAAACGATAGCGATAATCCTCTGAGCACCAAAGAAACTGCCAGAACTTCGAGAGCTGCTTCAAAAGCGGAATTAGAAAATAAAATTGACTTAACGATTCGTAAGTTTATTTTCGAAACCGACCGGCTCATCACATTCTGTACAAAATGGTCGTCAATCCCCGTCGAGGACCAAACAGAATCACTGATTGAAGTTCAACTCCAAGAGCTTGAGCAAAACTGGGCGCGTGTACTGCAGACATACGAAGATGCGTATTTGTCTGACTCATACAGTACTTACAAAAAGTCAATCGACCAAAAATATGGTGCATGCAGTGAAAGCTTCCAGAACTGCAAAGCTCAATTGACTGATCTGCTAAAGGCTCAACGAGCAACCTCTGTTTCAGTTTCTGCACCTCAAGCAGACTTAGGTTCCCAAATCGACTCTTCAGGTATCTGCCTAAAAGTTCCCGCATGCGATACTGAAGTTTTTTATGGAGGATATGAAGAATGGCCGTCCTTTAGGGATATGTTTACTGCGGTTTATATAAACCACCCCAAATTGACCCCCGCACAAAAATTGTATCACCTCCGATACAAGACGAAGGGCACAGCGGGTGCCATCGTCAAACAATATCCTTTGAGCAATGAAAATTTTGAATTGGCCTGGGATGCACTCAAAGCTCGGTATGAGAACCGACGCATCTTAGTTGATAATCAAATCAAGGCGCTGTTGAATATTTCTCCGGTCACGTCAGAAAATAGCGCTGCCATTCAAAAAATTCAAAACACAATAAACAATTGCTTGTCTGTTCTGAGTGCACAAAAAGTTTCGATAGACAACTGGGATCCAATCCTAGTCTTCATTTGTTCTTCGAAATTACCCGAAGAGACCATAGCTCTGTGGGAGCAATCGCTTACTTCCCGAAAAGAGCTCCCCACATGGTCGCAAATGAACTCGTTCCTCACAAATAGGTACGAAGTGGTGGAAAGGTTAAGCGCGTATAAGCCCAAACCCCCTCGGGCTACGCAACCGAACTTCTCTTTTAACAAACCGCAAATTAAGACTCAAACGTTTCATTCAGAAATAGGCAAGTCGTTCACTTGCAACTTATGCAAGGCGAACCACCCCCTCAAAACTTGCCAAAAATTTAAGTCACTTTCAGTGCATGACAGAGTCAAGTTTGTTAAAGAGAACAACTATTGTGAAAACTGCCTGGCATACTCTCATTTGCGTAATGAATTCCCCAGTAATTTTTCATGCGTTTACTGCCAAAGAAAGCATCATTCTATGCTACACTTTCCAACGAGCAGTCAAACGCATAAGCCAACTCCCCGGCCCCAAAAGGCAGTGGCTCAAACCACAATAACTCGGCCGAGTGGTCACGAAGAACCCTCCACAAGCCGAAAGTCCTCCACTTCAAAAGATCAGCCACAAGATCGACACACTTGTACCTGCAGTCATGAACAGACTCATGCTCATCACTCGAGCACTAGAGCGAAAACGCTTCTCCCGACAGCAATTGTGTCCATTGTTCACTTAGGAGAAGTTCATAAGGTCCGAGCCCTCATAGACCCCGGTTCTCAAAAGACGTTCATCTCGTCCAAAATTCAAAAGACTTTGAATCTGCCCACAAGGGAAATTAATTATGAAATCTCAGGCCTAGGTGGCAAGGTCGTCCAAAATGCCAACAAAATTTGTACAATAACACTCTGCGGCTTGGACGACCACCCCCAAATTGAAGCTCAAGCCATCATCCTCCCTCAACTCACACACTTTTTACCCACCTTCACGGTAAAAGAGCCTGATTGGATGAAATACTCCAAACTCGAATTAGCAGATCCAAACTGTTTCCGTCCATCGTTAGGTAGCGATTTGACCCCGCAAATTCTGCAAGAAGGCCTTCACCAAAATTACGGAGACAGTCTTCTGGCTCAAAAGTCAATATTCGGTTGGATTCTCAGCGGTCCCATTAGAGAATCGATTTCAACATTTTCGACGCAAGTCAAAGAAGTCAACACCGAATGTCTCGACACTCTTCTTAGGAAATTTTGAGAACAGGAAGAAATACTTGACTCACCCACAACATCTGAGGACGACCGCTTTTGTGAACAACTCTATAAAGAGACAACGTTCCGAAACCCCGACGGTCGGTATGTCGTAAGGCTCCCATTCAAAAAGAGCTTTCCCGAAACTTCGGCCCTAGGCCATACACGGACAGCTGCCTTACGGCAATTCTTAAGTGTAGAGCGGACACTAGAGAAAAAAGGGGATCTCAAAACAACATACTCAGATGTATTAAACGAGTATCTCACTCTCGGCCACATGGAATCCACATCCTCTTGTGAGATTATAAATGACGGTAAATATTTTTCATTTTACCTACCTCACCATGCGGTTATTCGCCCAGAAAAGAAGACTACTAAAGTGCGAGTAGTTTTCAACGCTTCAAAAGCATCAAGCACTGGATGCTCATTAAATGATGTACTTCACATCAGCCCCACTCTTCAAAACGATCTTATGCTGTTACTCTTAAGATGGCGTCTTTATAAGTTCGTTTTCAACGGCGACATTGAGAAAATGTACCGCCAAATTCTCGTACATAAAGATGACCAAGATTTCCAACGAATTCTCTTCCGTCGGTGTCCACATAAACCGGTGGAAGATTTCAAACTCAAAACAGTCACATTTGGTGTGAACTGTGCCCCTTACTTGGCCATCCGTACACTTCAGCAGTTAGCATATGATTCAAAAGATAAATGGCCTCTTGCGGCTCAAATCATACTCGACGAAACATATGTTGACGACATACTCTCAGGCAGTCACGATGTTGACACGGCTATCAACTCCTTAGATCAGCTCGTAAAAACTCTCAATTCCGCAGGGTTCCCCCTCAAAAAGATCACTGCCAACAACTCGAAACTCCTCGAGAAAATCCCCCCGAAAATCTGTTAGATTCCGATTTTTTGCGATTCCAAACCACAAGTTCCACCAAAACTCTTGGAATTCGCTGGAATGCCCTTTCAGATTCCTTTCCAGTATACCTTTGACCCAATTTCCAATTCAGTGTCGGTCACAAAGCGACAGATCCTCTCAGCTGTCGCAAAACTTTTTGACCCGGCAGGGTGGCTTTCGCCCATTATGATTCAAGCAAAAATGCTTCTCCAACAACTCTGGTTGCAAGGAACAGACTGGGATGAGTGCGTAAAACCACAATCACTTCACAAGTGGAACGCATTCATCGAAAATCTATCATCCATCGACAAAATCGAAATTCCGCGCTGGGTTCAGTTCTCCCCAAGCATTCAAATCCAACTTCATGGATTCTGCGACGCCTCTGAAAAGGCATATTGTGCAAAGATTACAAAGATTACAAAAAAAAAAAACCCAAAGAAATCACATAAAAATCACATCTCACATACATACATAACAAAACCCAAAAAAGTGGAGTGCAAAAAAGAAACAAAAGGGAAAAGTGACAAAAAGTGACGGCGGCGAAAATAAATCATAAGTGCACACAAAAAAAACAGAAGCATCAACAGCAACAACAAGCAACGAAATCGCAGCGCCCAGCACCACAGCGGCTACTCCAGCAGCCAACGAGCCAGCACAGCACCCAAACGAGCGCAAGACGACCCCGCAGGACACGCGCCACCCCAATCACGGTTTGCTTTTCCCCCCCCCCCAAAAAAAGGATGTCAAGTGAGTAGCCAAAAACCCCCATTTGGTTCCCCCCGTAAGATAGAAAAATTTCGGTAAATCATACCGTAATTTGTGTGTAGGCGGACGTTGTGAAAAGCGCCGTTGGTAAATCGTTCGATTTACCGCGCTAACGTTCCGCCTGAGCACATAGGTACTCCTTTTACCTATTTCCCGTTGGCTCTTTGCCGCCTATTTCCCCTTCGTTGCTAACCGTTTCCACATAAGCAACGAGCTTGACATAAGAAGAAGCGCAATACATATCAACACAACACCGTTGGTTGGTTATTGCAACTTCGATTCTTCCATCCTTCTTTGGTGTTTATATGCGCAGCTCCATTGTGCATATAAACACTGAATCCGAAGGCAGCGCAGCATCCAGCGCAACATACAGCGCAACATCTCGCGCAACATCCAGCGCAACATCTCGCGCAACATCAAGCGCAATCTCGCAACATTCGGTGCAACATTTGCATTGTGTTGACGCCACGCAGCCTCACCTCAACAAATAAAATAATTTTTTGGGGACAAATTTTCTGGTTGAAAATTAATTTCCTTTTTTTTCTCCCCCCTTTAGTAAATATTTGGAAACAAATTTTGTAAAAACATTTTATGCACTCTTCCCGTAGTGGTAATTTGTAGTTAGGAAAATTGACTTATATTGTTTGAAAATTTTAAATTTTGTAGTTTGTCATTTCCAGATATTTCTCAATACTTCCTTGTGTACATTTTGGCCCTCATACTCGTAGTGGCAATCTGTACACTTGGAAAAATTTTGTAAAAGTTTTTTTGAATTTTTCTGAAAATTTTTTTTCATTTCTTGTGACGTTTTCGATTGGCCCTCAATCCCGCAGTAGCAATTGATACGTTTTCTCGTTTGTGCATTTTGGCCCTCAAACTCGCAGCGGCAATTTGCACACTTGAAAAAAATTTGAAAACTTTTGTGGAATTTTCGAAAAATTTAGTTCTCAATCCTCGAGACGTATCCGATTGGCCCTCAGTCTCGCAGCGGCAATCGAGGTACTTTCTTGTGTACATTTTGGCCCTCAACCTCGCAGTGGCAATCTGTACACTTGGAAAAATTTTGTAAAATTTTTTTTCTGGAAATTTTTTTAATTTTCAAAACTCTTTCGGTTATTGTGTTGTGTATCAATTGGCCCTCAATCTCGTAGCGGCAACTTCAAAGACACATAACAATTTTTTCTTTTTTTTGAAATTTTTTCAATTCTCGTGAAAAAACGATTCACTCAATTCTCAATCAAAGTGTTATCATACAACGCAATCCCGCCGTTGATCCCTGATACACTGAGAAAAAATTTTCGGTTCTAGATTTATTTTTAGAACCACTCGTTTGTACCTCAGCACTAAACAAATTTAGCCAGTGGTTCCCAAACCCACAGACAATTTGTTTAAAAATTTTTTTTCCATAAAAATTCTCAACTCAAAGCTGAATCTCTCTCATTTTTTCGATCAAAGGTGTTATCATACAACGCGATCCCGACGTTGATCCCTGATGCACTGAGAAAAATTTTCAGTCTCAAATTTATTTTGAGCTACTAGTACCGAAATATTCATTTTGGTATCCACACTCAACGAGTTCGGTCAGTGGTGCTCAAACCCACCGACACACTTTTTTAAATTTTTTATTTCTCAAAAAATTTTTTTTTCTCCTCAACTCATTGCTGAATTTTTGTAATTTCTCATTCAAAGGTGATATCATACAACGCAATCCCGTCGTTGATCCCTGATACACTGAGAACAATTTTCAGTTTCAAGTTTATTTGGAACTCGCTTAGGAATATTTATTTCGGTTTTCTCCCATAAACCATTGCATTCAGTGCTTTTCCAATACACTGAAAGATATAAATATTAGGTTCGCTCTTTACTTGGAAATTTAAAACCAACACAATGCCAGGAAACGATAGCGATAATCCTCTGAGCACCAAAGAAACTGCCAGAACTTCGAGAGCTGCTTCAAAAGCGGAATTAGAAAATAAAATTGACTTAACGATTCGTAAGTTTATTTTCGAAACCGACCGGCTCATCTCATTCTGTACAAAATGGTCGTCAATCCCCGTCGAGGACCAAACAGAATCACTGATTGAAGTTCAACTCCAAGAGCTTGAGCAAAACTGGGCGCGTGTACTGCAGACATACGAAGATGCGTATTTATTTATTTATTTATTTAAATTCATCAATTAGAGTACAACTCAAATAGATTACTAAAAGCTAGGGTATATATATTATGTACATAAATATGATATGTTAATTACAATTAATCGCAACTCAAAAAGTGTGACAGCAGAATTAGTTTAGACTTAAAACTCTCTCTAGAATTACAAAATATATCTAAATTTTTACAAAATTGGTTTGTCTGCCTTAGGCAGCGTGTAAGCGGTTCGTTAAGACTAAAGTTAGTCTTATGACAAGGTAGGTAGAACATGTTGTTAAATCTGAGGCCACGTGCGGGACAATTGAAAAGTATTAACTCAAGCAAGAAGTGGCATTTGATATGGCTAGTGACTATGTCTCTAATAAACATTACCGAGGAAATTTTTCTTCGCATTTCTAATGTCGGCAAAGCTAGCAAAAGGCATCTACTTTTATATTCAGGCATAATAATTTTCCAACGGAGAGAGTGAATGGCATATCTAGTGAAGCGTTTCTGAATCTTCTCGATCCTTAACGAATAACCCGAATAGAATGGATCCCAAATGATGCTGCAATATTCTAGGTTCGATCTTACGAATGCAAAATACAAACTCTTGAGAGTAAAAACATCCTGGAACTCATTTGAATTTCTCATTACAAAGCCGAGCATGGACCTAGATTTGGTAATCATAAAGTCTATATGTTTAGAAAAGGACATTTTCGAGGAGAAGATGACTCCCAAATCCTTCTTTTCGTAAATTTTTGTGAGGATAACATTGCCTATCTTGTAATGGAAATTAATCGCGACTTTACGTCTACTGAAAGACAGACACTGGCATTTACCAACATTAAGTGGCAAAGAGTTAGCATCACACCAAGAATGCAGTTTTGATAAGTCCTCTTGAAGGTTAATGCAGTCAGATACGTTCTCTATGCGACTATATATTTTCAAGTCATCTGCGTACATCAGACAACGCGACGTCAAAAAGACGTCCGGAATATCATTGATAAAGATCAGGAAAAGTAACGGCCCAAGATGGCTGCCTTGAGGCACACCTGAGGTGACGTTAATGATATCCGATTTTATATTGTTTATACGAACGAATTGGGTCCTATCGGTTAGGTACGATGCAAACCACTTAAGCATACTTGAATGAAATCCACTTGATTCCAACTTTGCAAGAAGGATTTTGTGACTAACCCTGTCGAAAGCTTTCGAAAAGTCAGTGAATATGACGTCGCATTGTTGACCTGTTTCAAATTGTTTTAAGACAAAATTAGAGAATAAGGCCAAGTTTGTAGAAGTGGATTTACCCTTTATAAAGCCGTGCTGATAAGGCGATATGATCTCTGAAATATGGAAGAAAATCCTATCATAAACAAGTTTCTCGAAAAGTTTGGGTATACTGTTTACTGCGGTTTATATAAACCACCCCAAATTGACCCCCGCACAAAAATTGTATCACCTCCGATACAAGACGAAGGGCACAGCGGGTGCCATCGTCAAACAATATCCTTTGTCTGACTCATACAGTACTTACAAAAAGTCAATCGACCAAAAATATGGTGCATGCAGTGAAAGCTTCCAGAACTGCAAAGCTCAATTGACTGATCTGCTAAAGGCTCAACGAGCAACCTCTGTTTCAGTTTCTGCACCTCAAGCAGACTTAGGTTCCCAAATCGACTCTTCAGGTATCTGCCTAAAAGTTCCCGCATGCGATACTGAAGTTTTTTATGGAGGATATGAAGAATGGCCGTCCTTTAGGGATATGTTTACTGCGGTTTATATAAACCACCCCAAATTGACCCCCGCACAAAAATTGTATCACCTCCGATACAAGACGAAGGGCACAGCGGGTGCCATCGTCAAACAATATCCTTTGAGCAATGAAAATTTTGAATTGGCCTGGGATGCACTCAAAGCTCGGTATGAGAACCGACGCATCTTAGTTGATAATCAAATCAAGGCGCTGTTGAATATTTCTCCGGTCACGTCAGAAAATAGCGCTGCCATTCAAAAAATTCAAAACACAATAAACAATTGCTTGTCTGTTCTGAGTGCACAAAAAGTTTCGATAGACAACTGGGATCCAATCCTAGTCTTCATTTGTTCTTCGAAATTACCCGAAGAGACCATAGCTCTGTGGGAGCAATCGCTTACTTCCCGAAAAGAGCTCCCCACATGGTCGCAAATGAACTCGTTCCTCACAAATAGGTACGAAGTGGTGGAAAGGTTAAGCGCGTATAAGCCCAAACCCCCTCGGGCTACGCAACCGAACTTCTCTTTTAACAAACCGCAAATTAAGACTCAAACGTTTCATTCAGAAATAGGCAAGTCGTTCACTTGCAACTTATGCAAGGCGAACCACCCCCTCAAAACTTGCCAAAAATTTAAGTCACTTTCAGTGCATGACAGAGTCAAGTTTGTTAAAGAGAACAACTATTGTGAAAACTGCCTGGCATACTCTCATTTGCGTAATGAATTCCCCAGTAATTTTTCATGCGTTTACTGCCAAAGAAAGCATCATTCTATGCTACACTTTCCAACGAGCAGTCAAACGCATAAGCCAACTCCCCGGCTCCAAAAGGCAGTGGCTCAAACCACAATAACTCGGCCGAGTGGTCACGAAGAACCCTCCACAAGCCGAAAGTCCTCCACTTCAAAAGATCAGCCACAAGATCGACACACTTGTACCTGCAGTCATGAACAGACTCATGCTCATCACTCGAGCACTAGAGCGAAAACGCTTCTCCCGACAGCAATTGTGTCCATTGTTCACTTAGGAGAAGTTCATAAGGTCCGAGCCCTCATAGACCCCGGTTCTCAAAAGACGTTCATCTCGTCCAAAATTCAAAGGACTTTGAATCTGCCCACAAGGGAAATTAATTATGAAATCTCAGGCCTAGGTGGCAAGGTCGTCCAAAATGCCAACAAAATTTGTACAATAACACTCTGCGGCTTGGACGACCACCCCCAAATTGAAGCTCAAGCCATCATCCTCCCTCAACTCACACACTTTTTACCCACCTTCACGGTAAAAGAGCCTGATTGGATGAAATACTCCAAACTCGAATTAGCAGATCCAAACTGTTTCCGTCCATCAAGAATAGATCTCGTGATAGGTAGCGATTTGACCCCGCAAATTCTGCAAGAAGGCCTTCACCAAAATTACGGAGACAGTCTTCTGGCTCAAAAGTCAATATTCGGTTGGATTCTCAGCGGTCCCATTAGAGAATCGATTTCAACATTTTCGACGCAAGTCAAAGAAGTCAACACCGAATGTCTCGACACTCTTCTTAGGAAATTTTGGGAACAGGAAGAAATACTTGACTCACCCACAACATCTGAGGACGACCGCTTTTGTGAACAACTCTATAAAGAGACAACGTTCCGAAACCCCGACGGTCGGTATGTCGTAAGGCTCCCATTCAAAAAGAGCTTTCCCGAAACTTCGGCCCTAGGCCATACACGGACAGCTGCCTTACGGCAATTCTTAAGTGTAGAGCGGACACTAGAGAAAAAAGGGGATCTCAAAACAACATACTCAGATGTATTAAACGAGTATCTCACTCTCGGCCACATGGAATCCACATCCTCTTGTGAGATTATAAATGACGGTAAATATTTTTCATTTTACCTACCTCACCATGCGGTTATTCGCCCAGAAAAGAAGACTACTAAAGTGCGAGTAGTTTTCAACGCTTCAAAAGCATCAAGCTCTGGATGCTCATTAAATGATGTACTTCACATCAGCCCCACTCTTCAAAACGATCTTATGCTGTTACTCTTAAGATGGCGTCTTTATAAGTTCGTTTTCAACGGCGACATTGAGAAAATGTACCGCCAAATTCTCGTACATAAAGATGACCAAGATTTCCAACGAATTCTCTTCCGTCGGTGTCCACATAAACCGGTGGAAGATTTCAAACTCAAAACAGTCACATTTGGTGTGAACTGTGCCCCTTACTTGGCCATCCGTACACTTCAGCAGTTAGCATATGATTCAAAAGATAAATGGCCTCTTGCGGCTCAAATCATACTCGACGAAACATATGTTGACGACATACTCTCAGGCAGTCACGATGTTGACACGGCTATCAACTCCTTAGATCAGCTCGTAAAAACTCTCAATTCCGCAGGGTTCCCCCTCAAAAAGATCACTGCCAACAACTCGAAACTCCTCGAGAAAATCCCCCCGAAAATCTGTTAGATTCCGATTTTTTGCGATTCCAAACCACAAGTTCCACCAAAACTCTTGGAATTCGCTGGAATGCCCTTTCAGATTCCTTTTCGTATACCTTTGACCCAATTTCCAATTCAGTGTCGGTCACAAAGCGACAGATCCTCTCAGCTGTCGCAAAACTTTTTGACCCGGCAGGGTGGCTTTCGCCCATTATGATTCAAGCAAAAATGCTTCTCCAACAACTCTGGTTGCAAGGAACAGACTGGGATGAGTGCGTAAAACCACAATCACTTCACAAGTGGAACGCATTCATCGAAAATCTATCATCCATCGACAAAATCGAAATTCCGCGCTGGGTTCAGTTCTCCCCAAGCATTCAAATCCAACTTCATGGATTCTGCGACGCCTCTGAAAAGGCATATTGTGCATGCATATATGTACGAACCCATGCCGACCCTGCAAGCGCTTCGTCGCATCTCTTGGCAGCCAAAAGCAAAGTCGCTCCTCTGCAGACGATAAGCTTGCCACGCCTCGAATTGTGCGGCGCCCTGCTACTATCCAAGCTGGTGAAGCAAGTACGAACTCACCTTGGTTTTCAGACTTATAACTTAACACTCTGGTCTGACTCGTCCATCGTACTCGCATGGCTCGAGAAACCACCCCATACTTGGAAAACGTATGTAGCAAACCGCACCACGCAAATTCTACATAATGTGAGCAACGCAACTTGGCGTCATGTGTCCAGTTCTGACAATCCAGCAGATCTCGGTACACGCGGATGCAAACCGCAAGACATGATTGCCAACACATTATGGTGGCACGGGCCCAGTTGGCTCCGAGACGATCCCCAATTATGGCCCAAAGAAGAGCCTCGTCAGACTCAGGCTCCAGAAAAGCGGAAAATCGAAAGCCTCCACACGCTTGAAGTCGAGGATGTACTTAATAGGTTTTCGAAATTCTCGCAAGCTCTCAGAATTCTCGGTTACATGTTCCGATTCATCGACAGGGCTCGCAAAGCTCCCATCTCAATTGGTGCGTTAACTCACCTGGAAATAAAGAGGGTGAAAACACGTCTCATCTCTCTCGCACAATGCCATCACTTCCCCGATGAACATGCTGCGCTCTCTTCCTCTAAAGTTATCTCTCAAAAAAGCTCCTTACTCACTCTTAATCCTTTCATGGATAAAGAAGGGCTTATTAGGGTCAATGGTCGCCTCGCGCACTCAGGTCTCACTTATAATGAGCGACACCCAATTATCATTCCCGATAATTCTCGTCTCTGCACGCTATACTTGGACTTTCTGCATAACATCCTCTTGCATGCAGAGAAACAGTTAATGGTCCGTATGGTTCAGCAAGAATATTATATCCCCCGGCTGAAAATCAAGGTCAAGAAATGCATTTTTCAATGTAAGACCTGCACCATTTATAAGCAGCGCGTACGGTCTCAAATTATGGCCGCTCTTCCTCCCGAGCGGTGTACGTTTTCGTTACCGTTCTCCATCACCGGAGTCGATTTTGCTGGTCCTTTTCAAGTAAAATCATCCACTCTCCGTCGTGCTGCGTTTCTCAAAGCCTATGTCTGCGTCTTCGTCTGCTTCTCCACTAAGGCGATTTACCTCGAACTCTGCTCAGATCTCACCACTGATACATTTCGAGCTGCTTTCGCAAGATTCGTCGGCCGACGAGGCCTCCCCAGCAAAATAATGTCAGACAACGGCAGAACATTTATTGGTGCACAACGTGCAATAAGTAAGGATCTCGCGCGATTTCTAAAAGAAACGTCAGTCGACATCGCTAATAAATATGTCACTCATGGTCTCGAGTGGCAGTTTATTCCCCCCAGTGCTCCCCACATGGGCGGTCTTTGGGAAGCCGGAGTGAAGAGCTTCAAAATTCACTTGACAAAAGTCGCCGGCACTCATAAGTTTACTTCCGAGGAATCTTCAACCCTCCTCATTCGCATTGAAGCGGTCCTTAATTCGCGGCCGCTCTCCCCAATGTCGCAAGACCCCGCCGATCTTCAGGCCTTAACTCCAGGCCACTTTCTCCGCGGAGCCGCGTTACTAGCACCCCCTGAACCCAACGCGGAGAGTCTCTCACTTGCCAATCGCTGGCAAAAGCTGAAGGTGCTTCATCACCAATTCAGTAGACGATGGCGGGAGAAGTATCTTAAAGAACTCCATAAGCGACAAAAATGGAAGTACCCCCAGACGGAGGTCTCTGAAGGCCAGCTCGTCGTAAACTCTATCGGGGGGCGGATAATCATATCCGAGTCGCTGACGTCCAAACCCAAAATGGAGTTCTGACACGTCCCATTGTGAAACTTTGCGTGTTACCCCCCTCATAGCCGTAGAAGTAGACTCCATTTCCCACTCCTCCACAACTTTCAACTTCACCATCACTCAGAGCTAATAATGTTTATATTCCAGACGCTGAGTCCAAGAAGGAGGCCCTCCGCCAGTGCGTGATTTGCGAGCGCCACCACCCTTTGCGCTACTGCTCGGCGTTCCGACGGATGACGCCGACGGGGAGGCTCGACGCAGTACGCCGGAACCGGTACTGCGTCAATTGTTTTGCCAGGTCCCACACGACGGGCGAGTGTTCGTCCACGGCCAGCTGCTACAAGTGTGGGCTGGGTCACCACACCATGCTGCACCGGGCCATGCCGGCACACCAGCGGGTCGGGGTGGCACGACGACCACGCAAACCAGCACCAGCAACGCGGCGCCAAACACCGGCTAGACACCAAGTAGCGCCTCAACCGGCCCCACCGGCGCGGCGCCAAACCACAACCCCCAGACGTCCACAGGCGCAGCCGCCGAAGGCCGCATGTCGGTGCAGCCAGGGCCAGCCGCCGCGCCAGACGGCAAGACAGAAGGCGGCCGCGACGACCCACAGAGTCAACAGCAAGGGTCACCGGGCAGTCACGGCGCAGCAGCTTTTGAAGACGGCGGTTGCTACGCTGCAGCAGTTGGGCCACGCACTGCAAGTTGCACTCGTGCAAGGGGGGCGCGATGTTGAGACCGCCGACGAAGAGAATCTGATTTATCTCTGAGTCGGCGGCTCACTTCCCCTCCCACACGCCCACGATCCACATGCACACACACACACACACACGCTATCTCCTTGGCTAAATGTGTTCGTTCCAGTGTTCTGTGGATCCTGCACAAGTCAAATCCTCTCCCTTCCAGTCCCTCTCGTATTTATGTTCCACTTCCCTAATCCACCGGATCCGGCCGTTTGTGTCGTCCAATGTGTTTTTACTATTGTACATTCGTGTTTGAACGATCAAATAAAGCGCACGTACCACGCAATCCCGCGCCTTTCATTTTTTTCACACAGCGTTCCGCCGACGGCTAAGAAAGAGAACTTCACATGGTCCTTCGAGCCACCGCGAACCCGCGACAAAAAATAGAAAACATAAAAAACAACAAAACAAACACATAGTGACAAACAAAAAAAAAAAACATTTAATCAAACAAGTGACACAATCCAAATACATAGTGACAACTTTACCACCATACAACATAAAACGCAAATGAGGTAAAACCCTTAAATAAAAAAAAAAAAAAAAACGAAAAATCTCAATAATAAAAACAAAAAAGTGAACAGAAAAAGTGAACAGTGCGGTAACCCCCCATACAAAAATCAAAACCAAAAAGCCTTCCCGCCCCCCGACTCAAAAAAAAAAAAAAAAAAAAAGAAACAAAATATATACATATATATATTGTATATATACATAGTGCAGTGCAAATTAATACAGAGAACACACAGTGCAGTGCAGGGCAGAACAACCACCAAACATCAACCAACAAGAACACACCCTAAGCAGACGAAGAGGGAAGCAACAGCGGACAAACAAAAAGGGCAAACAATATTAGCACGACAACACAACGTTGGACGGACATTCACCACATAAAGGAGATCCCCATTCTCGGGCACTGGGCCCAACCAAGATAAGCCCACAAAAATTTATTTAAACCCAATAACAAATACACTAACCCATACACACATATTTATATTACAATTAACAAAACATTTTGTAAAAATAAAAATTTTAATTGCTCATTTACATAACTACACACCAAATTATTTTGCCGTTGAATATTGTATATATATACAATATTCAACTGGATCTAAAAATCCCGCACAGTAGTTCCGCTACTGCACAGCTTCCATATTTCACTCATTTCCCCTGCGCATAAAAATTAGCGCCAATTTCCATTTTCGCGCCTCTCCGTGTGCGCACACACTCCAATCTCTCCTCTTTTCTTTGTGCTTTGCACAAAAAATTAGCAACAAACTGCCCAGCTGCATATTCACGCACTTTTCCTTGCGCACTTTGTCTTTACGCTTGTACATAAGACCAGCAGCGACAGCCCAGCTGCTGTGTACATTCTGCGCGCCCACTTCTGCACATATTTCCATATTTCCCTTTGTGCTATATCCGCACGCACTTGGCAGCACGCAACTCAGCTGCTTGGCCCAAGTGCATATATACTTGTATACATAAACAAGAAAACACAAAGCGGGCACAGTGGGACAAGTTGTACACTTTCACGGCACATTGAAAATTTTCTTCGACTTAGAAAATTTTCAATCGTGCATATATATACATATATATACACGCATATTCACAATATACACATACACGTTATCACATACAGTGGGACAACAAAACCCGTCCAAAGTACATTGAAAATTTTCGACTTAGAAAATTTTCAATTTTACATAAACGTTCACTGCGCATACACTACACATACATACAGTGGGACAAAATCATCCCACCTGTGCACAAAATCAAAAAATTTGTTTCTACCTTATACACTCAAAGACATTTTACTAAATTTACTAACAAAATTAACAAACATTATATATTCAAAAAAATATTTTGACATACACTCATACACATATACACATACATACCCATACATATTTATTTTGTTTTTACATAAATTTTTTAATAAAATAAATACAAATACAAATACACAAATAAAATTTATTGTCACTTGTTTCTATTTTTACTCCATTAAACACAACACTTATCTCTATATTTCTAATTTCTATATTTCGGATTTCGCGGTTCAATTACACAATTTTTTTAATATTTTGTTGTATTATTCCCATATATTTAATAAAGTTGGCCAACCAATTAAAAGCATTTTCCCATTCAATCGAATAAATTTCACACATTCGTGTAATTTTTCGATTTTTTCCAATTTTAAGCCGTTTGTGCGGACGCGGCCAACTTTAACTCTTTCGTGTACTCCCATTCTCAGGTGGAGATTTAATTTCAAACTTTTGCACCAAACCCCCCTCTCTCTCAAGCTTCGCTTTCATTTCAATGCCGGTAGAGCGTTCGCCTAAGAAACAATCCGACGCGATGGAGCCAACCGCCTCCAAACAACCCCCTCCCAAGGTGTCAACTGACTTATTTTTGACAGACACTGTCACTCGTGAGCCGCCAAAAACGCGCTCCAAATCTCCCATTCTCAAAGCAACCGATCCAAGCGTTGCCAAATTTATTTTCGAGTCCGATCAGCTCGTGCAATTATGCGCAAAGTTTTCTGCGACCCCCATTGAGGAACAAACGAAGTCCCTCGTCCAAATTCGTCAAAAGAATTTGGAAGTCCAATGGACTAGGCTTATGCAAGCATATGAGGCAGTCTCCATTGCGGAAGACAGTAACCAGCCCGACCGTTTCAAGGAGTCGGCTCGGCAGAAGAACGAAGCCTGCATAGACCAGTATGAGTTGTGCATGGCTCAAATGTCGGACATCATTGAGATGCTCCAGCCTCCACCCACTCAGCACGCTGCGCATACGGAACAGGTTCGATCCCCAGAACCAACAAATACTCCGAATATTTGTCTACAAGTTCCACCTTGCGATACCGAAACATTTTTCGGGGGCTATGAGCAGTGGCCGTCCTTCCGGGACATGTTTACGGCAGTATACATAAACCACCCCAAGCTCACTCCAGCCCAAAAATTGTATCACCTCCGATACAAGACGCAAGGCAAAGCCGGTGCAATTGTGAAGCAATTTGCCTTAAGCGATGAAAACTTCGGACTCGCATGGGAAGCCCTGAAATCCCGCTACGAAAACAGGCGCATATTAGTTGACAACCAAATACGATCCCTATTAAATATCACTCCGGCTACTTCCGAAAATAGCGAAGCGCTGCAGCGGATTCAAAGTACAATAAACAATTGTCTGTCAATACTTAGGTCCCAGGCCGTGGACACTGACAATTGGGATCCGCTGCTTGTGTACATTTGTTGCACCAAATTGCCCGAAGAGACATTAGCTCTCTGGGAACAATCCCTTACATCTCGTAAGGACCTGCCTCTTTGGTCGCAAATAGACGAGTTCCTGACCTGCAGGTACGAGGTGGTGGAACGGCTCAATAGCATTCGCCCCGCTAAGCCAAAACCACAACCCTCCAATTTTCATACTCCCCAAAATCGGCCTCAAAACAGACCTCAGCTCTTCCACACTGAGGTGAAAAAAGATTTCGCGTGCAAGCTTTGCAACGCAAACCACCCTATTCGAACTTGTCAGAGTTTCAAGAAGCTCAGCCCCCAGAGCCGAGTGAAATACGTCAAAGAGCACAGCTTATGTGAAAACTGTCTTGCGACAACGCATACCATTAAGGATTGCACAAGCAGTTTTACATGTGTTTACTGCCAGAGGAAGCATCATTCCCTGCTTCATTTCCCCAACAATAAATCCCAAGCCCCGCAGCCTCTCAATAGGTCTCAGACGACCACTTCTCAGGTCGCAACGGCTCATCCACAACCGAACAATAACTCCACAACTCATTCCCCCACTTCAGATGCGCAACCCAGCACATCTTCAAGGCTAAGTACGCCTCAAGTACAAGCCCTCCATTCCAATAATGGCACCCAATCCCTTCTGCCTACGGCACTGGTGTCTATTGCCCACTTAGGAGAATTGTTCAAGGTTAGAGCGTTGATCGACCAAGGCTCGCAACGCACCTTCATTTCCTCGAAGGTGCAAAAACGCCTTAAATTGCCAATTGAAAGATCTCACTTCGAAATTTCAGGCATGGGCGGAAAAATTGTGCAAAATTCCAATAACATTTGCTTTTTGACGTTGGCAGTTCCAAACTCCAGCACGACCCTCAATGTGCAAGCAATAGTACTCCCCCAATTGACAAAATTGCTACCCCCATTCACAATTAGCCATCCCAATTGGCAAGAATTTGCCACGCTAAATCTCGCTGACCCAAGTCCTTTCGAGTCAGCGCAGATAGACTTAGTTATTGGCAGTGATCTGATACCCCAGATCTTACTCGAAGGTATCCGACGAAATGTGTGTGGCAGTTTATTAGCCCAAAACACCATTTTCGGTTGGATACTCAGCGGGCCAGTACCCCACACGGTGTCATCTTATTCGACATACGTTGCAGAAGTCTCCAATGAGGAACTTAGTTCACAACTCAGGCAGTTCTGGGAGCAGGAAGAAGTCAAACTCCCGACACCTGTCTCCTCGGATGACACTTATTGAGAAGAGTTATACCAGAAGACCACAACCCGTGGATCGGACGGTAGATATACTGTTAAACTACCCTTCAAGGCAGAGTTTCCATACTCTATAGCATTGGGCAATTCCCGACCCAATGCGCTCCAGAAATACGTCAGCATGGAGCGAAATCTCTCCCGAAAGGGAAACCTCAAGACCATCTACGATGACGTCTTAGAGGAATATATCACCCTTGACCATATGGAACTCACAAATCCCCGTGAGATAATCCAAAATGGCAAATATTTCTCATACTATCTGCCTCATCACGCAGTCATCCGCCCCGAAAAGAAGACCACCAAAGTCCGAGTGGTTTTCAATGCCTCAAAGTCCTCAAGTTCTGGTCAATCACTTAATGACGTTCTGCATACTGGTCCTACTCTTCAAAATGACCTCACAGCTCTCATTCTCCGATGGCGCCTTTACCGCTTTGTCTTCAATGGCGATGTCCAGAAGATGTATAGGCAAATTCGGGTCCATAATGATCACCAGGAATTCCAGCGAATACTCTTTCGCAAATCCCCGGAATCTCCTATTCAAGACTTCAAATTGAAAACGGTGACATTTGGGGTTAATTGTGCGCCATATTTGGCCATCAGAACGCTCCATCAATTGGCCCATGATTCTCAGCCATCCAGCCCGTTAGCGGCAAAAATTCTTCTCGAGGAAACGTATGTCGACGACATTCTTTCCGGAGGTCATGATCTTCCCACCACTAAGGAAGCCCTATCTCAAGTGATAGCCACCCTCAACTCCGGGGGATTCCCTCTTAAAAAGATAACGGCTAATCACGCAACACTCTTAGAGGAAATTCCCGAAGACGACCTTTTCGACTCGGAATTCCTCAAGTTCGATTCAACGAGTTCCACTAAGACTCTTGGTATCCGTTGGAATGCCTTATCGGACTCATTTTCATACTCTATCTCGCCCACTACTCCTGCAAACTCATTCACGAAACGGCAAATTCTTTCGTCTGTTGCCAAACTTTTCGATCCCGCAGGATGGCTTTCGCCTATAATGATTCTTGCCAAAAAGCTTCTTCAAGAGCTTTGGCTTGAAGGCACTGAGTGGGATGAGTGCATAAAGCCAGGATCACTCATAAAGTGGCAGCAATTCATTGAGAATTTGCCTGCCATAGAACTTATCGAAATTCCCCGGTGGGTTCACTATACCCCCAAGCGAAATGTTCAGATCCATGGATTTTGCGATGCCTCCGAAAAGGCATACTGTGCAGCTCTATACATACGTATTAGCACGAATGTTGACCACCAAGTGTCACATCTCCTTGTTGCGAAAACAAGAGTTGCACCTCTCCAGACAATAAGCTTACCTCGCTTAGAGCTTTGCGGAGCAGTTTTACTCTCCCAGCTCATCAAATCCCTCCGCTCTCACCTCGGGTTCGACAAATCGGAAATCCATTTATGGACCGATTCGGAAATTGTCCTTGCTTGGTTGGAAAAACCACCTTGCACATGGAAGACTTATGTTGCCAACCGCACGACCGAAATACGTCAAAATGTGCACAACGCTTCCTGGCGACATGTCCCAAGCGCTGAAAATCCCGCGGACTTAGGAACGCGCGGATGCAAGCCGCAAGATCTCAAAGATCACTCTCTGTGGTGGAATGGCCCCAAATGGTTGCAGCAAGCTTCCGATGCTTGGCCCAAAGGTCACTCTCGCAAAGTTCCAGTCCCGGAACAACGAGCAGTTGATTGCCACCACCTTCTCGAAGAGCAGACCGACATCCTCGATCGGTTCTCCAGCTTCTCTCGAGCCCTGCGAGTAATCGCATACATGTTCCGCTTCATTCATAACGGCATCTCCTCCCGTCGCCAGCAACATCCCATACACGGAACACAGTTATCCCAAGCAGAGTTGGCATTTGTTAAGAATCGCCTTATAACTCTCGCACAAAGTTCCCATTATCCCCAGGAACGCCAAGCACTTTCTCATTCCCTTCCTATATCCAAGAAAAGTTCTCTCTTGGTACTCAATCCCTTCTTAGACAAACAGAAGGTGATGCGAGTCAATGGCAGACTCGCCAATGCGGCATTGTCGTATAATGAACGACACCCCATCATTCTCCCTCCAGAGTCCCGCTACTGCAGTTTGCTTCTTCGCTTCCTTCACAAGCTATTACTGCATGCGGACCAACGACTCATGCTCCGTATGGTTCGGCAGGAATATTACATTCCGCGCCTAAAGCCGCAAGTCAAAAAGTGCATTTTTCAATGCAAAACGTGTGTCATCCATAAACAAAGGCTGCGAACACAGATTATGGCAGCACTCCCTCCCGAACGATGCACACTTACCATCCCATTCGCCACAACCGGAATCGACTTTGCTGGTCCATTCCAGATTAAAGCTTCCATGCTCCGTAGCTCAACCTACCTCAAAGGTTATGTTGCAGTGTTCGTGTGCTTCTCCACGAAAGCCGTTCACTTGGAACTCTGTTCGGATCTTACGACCGAAGCGTTCCGCGCAGCATTCGCCCGATTTACTGGTCGACGAGGGCTACCTCTCAAACTCATGACCGACAACGGCAAAACGTTCGTCGGTGCTCAACGTGCCATGGCCAGAGACTTTGCCAAATTCTCGAGAGAAATCGCCCAAGATATTCTCGACCGATACGGTCCTCAGGGCGTCGAGTGGCAATTCATCCCCCCACATGCTCCTCACATGGGAGGACTATGGGAGTCGGCGGTCAAAAGCTTCAAGACCCACCTTAAAAAGGTGGACGCTCAATTCACGTCCGCTCTCTCCTCAAACGCAGGACCCTAGCGATTTAGTGTCTCTGACCCCTGGCCACTTTCTCCGAGGCGCTCCTATCGCCGCACCCCCCAAACCCGAGTGCTCCGAGCTATCCCTGATTAATCGATGGGAAAAACTTAAAGTCCTCCATCATCAATTCGCCCGACGATGGAAGGACGAATATCTCAAGGATCTCCACAAACGTTACAAGTGGAAGCATCCGCAAAGGGAAGTGGAAGATAATGAACTGGTCGTCATTAAAGACGACCTGCTTCCCCCCAATGAATGGCGGCTCGGCCGCATTCATAAAATTCATCGCGGTCCCGACAATCACGTACGTGTCGTGGATATCCGCACCGACTCTGGCATCTTGACAAGGCCAGTAGTCAAGCTATGCCCCTTAATAGCGTCTTAAAACTAATTCGACTCATGGCCCTGCTTTTCCATACTCCTTCTCATACACTATCCACTCACTATCGGAATATTGTAGTGATACACTTTTCTTGTGTTTTGCAGGGCAACCAGGAAACACCAGCAGATGGCTCAGCAATGCCGATTGTGCCACCATCTTCACGGCATACGGTTTTGCCGGGCCTTTCTGGCGATGGCACCGGAACAACGGCAGCAGGTGGCCCGCGCCCAGGGATACTGTACGAATTGCCTGGCGCGGTCCCACCCTACTAATCGCTGCAACTCCACCGCGCGCTGCAGCAAGTGCGGCTGCGCACACCATACCTTGCTGCACTTCCGCGGAAGGCCAGCCCCAGCAGCGGTGCCCAAGGCCACATTCCAGGGCGGAAGGAAGCCGCAACAGCCCCGGCAGCAGGCCGCTCCAAAACAGCGTCCTGTGAAGCGCTCCGCCATCGCCAACCGGCTGGCACGCCATCGCCGCCAGCCCCGACGTCCAGCCAACCGCCCCTCAGCCGAGGCAGCAGCTGAGCGCCAGCTCATCACCTTCAGCGACGAGGAGACCTCCAATGAGGAGACCCCACAGCCGCGCGTCGGAGCCCGCGCCCTTATCGAGCGGGCCCTGGAGGCCTTGGGCCGTTTGAGCGAGCAGCTGCACCAGTAGTGTTGCCAGAGGCAACGCGGGCCGCCATGGCTAAATGTGTTCGTTCCAGTGTTCTGTGGATCCTGCACAAGTCAAATCCTCTCCCTTCCAGTCCCTCTCGTATTTATGTTCCACTTCCCTAATCCACCGGCTCCGGCCGTTTGTGTCATCCAATGTGTTTTTACTATTGTACATTCGTGTTTGAACGATCAAATAAAGCGCACGTACCACGCAATCCCGCGCCTTTCATTTTTTTCACACAGCGTTCCGCCGACGGCTAAGAAAGAGAACTTCACACTCCTCTTCTTTCTTCACCCACTTTCTTCCCTTTCCAAACATGAATTGTTCTCCTCTTTTCCGACTCCCTTAGTTCTAAGCTCAACTTGTACAATTAGTATATAAGAACAATCGTGACGGAAAGCACGCACTTTTTAATAAACGTCCTCGCCGAGCTCACATCCCAAAAACCCGCAGTTGCATTTTCCTTTTAAGAAGTCCCCGACACACGCAAGTACAGATTTCATGTGGCTCCCTTTGTTTTTCATTAAAAATTACATCACGTCGTATATAAATTTTCTTCGAACTAACCTCATAGACTCTGTAGGCTTTACTTTCATCATTGTAACCGATCATGATACATTTCATTGAATTTTTCTCCCATTTAGTTCGTTGTTCTTTTGGTATGTGCACAAAAACTTCACTGCCAAAAACCTTCAAGTGCTTAACACATGGTTTGCGTCCGAACCACATCTCATAAGGGGTGGCTCCACCAATTACTTCTGACGATATTCGGTTTCTGAGGTACACAGCCGTGTTTGTAGCTTCACCCCATAAGTAAGGTAAATCTTTAGAATGTAGCATGGATTTTGCGGTTTCAACTATAGTTCTGTTCTGCCGTTCAATAAAGCCATTTTGCTCTGGCGCTCTAGGAGTAGAAAATTGTTGTTTGATACCTTTTGATAACAGGAACTCCTTCACGGCATTGTTACGAAATTCTAAACCACCATCAGATCTCAGCTTCTTAATGCTGTGGCCATCTGCTCGCATGTCAGCATAAAATTGCTTTAATTTATCCAAAACATCGCTCTTCTCCTTCAGAAAGTACACGAAACAATATCTAGAAAAATCATCTTTTAATAATATAAAATAACACAGGGCAACAAATTTCTACTTTTGGTCGGCTTTTCTGGGTTTGATATCAGTTCTAGGGTAATTAGGGAGCGCTGATTTCGAATCCGCAAACCGTTTTTAAAACTTAGTTTCGTGTGTCGTAGTGGCGTGTCACTTTTTCGGATTTTCCCTGACTTTTTCACGTTTCGGATTGTAATTTCTAAACCAATAAACCGATTGACATCATTTTCACCTCGTTGCATTAGCAACACCGCACGGCTTCTTTTCCAATGCAATTTATTTTTATAAGTTTTAAAATTCCGCGGAAATTGGACCTCAAAGTCGGAAAATATGGAATTTTCAGGCGTTTTCTTAGATGGTCAAAAACATGCACATTTTTCGTAAATCAAGTATCAACCCTGCAAGACAGCAACCGGTTATATGACCGTATATATAACCGTTTGAATTCACTGCGCTTTCAGTTACCTACCCTATATAGTTTCTTAAGAGCGGTGGGAAAAAAGTAACCGAAAGTCTTGTATACGTGTGAGCTACCATCTCGTTTCCACTCATATAGCTTATAGAAAAGCTAATTATATAGTTGTCTCGCTCACTCATTCGTTAACAGTACCGGTTATTTAACTGGTAATATACCCATGTGGTAACGGTTATACCTACCCCAATAATAACTGAGTAATAACTAGTTTGGGGTTATCGTATTTTCATTTTTCTTTAATAACAATAAACGAAACATTACATAACGGAAAACGGATAACATACAGAAATATACATTAATTTTTAAGCTGAATAAAGTTGTTGTTTTAAGTTGAATTTCCTTTGTTTCACCGGTTCCCCGACTGCTTCACAAATTTTTTGATGGCTTTTTCGAATGCCGACCGCCCAGGCGCCTTGAAAGCATCTGAAAATATATAAAAAAAAGTATTTAAAAAAGGAATAACAATCAAATGATGATAACGAATTTGGAAACTAGTGTAAGTTATGCTTACCAAACAAAATGTCATCCATTAAACGAAGTTTATCCAATGCCCGCTTGCTGCACCTTCCATCCAAGATACCCTGAAGGAGGGCCTCGTCACTAAAAATATTTCGGTTAAGTTAGCAAGTTAAATAAATATTGTAATAAAATTGGTACTTATCAGTTTTCCGTTTTTTCCCTTAAAATTTCACTGGGTTTATTTTTCACCGATTTCACTTTTCACCAATTTTTCACAATTTTGTGTATAAATGTCATATATGTAATACTTCTATATTGGCACTAACCTATCTTCACAATGTGTTTTCATTCGGAAATCAAAGGGAGCCAAGCGATGAGACAGAAAACACGAAATTTTGCGAATGTATTTCTATGCGTGTATACATGTGCACTTCTACACATGAACAACTGTCAAACTGCTCTAGGGGCGGATGAAGAAAAAGGTAGGCTTTTCAGTCAATTGCGACAAATTTTTATTTATTTCCAGTAAATTTTCACCGCACCTACTTTTGACATATGTCAAGGTACATTCGTTTATACGCTTTCTCGCTCATATTTCACTATTGCTGTACTGTGATGTTGGCGAATGTACCTTGAGCTTAGTGCCAATATAGAAGTATTATCATACATATGGGGCATTCCACCTCAAGTGTTCCCACCTCAAAAACGAAACATTTTTTATTTAAAATTGTAAGTCCGAAGATTTGTTGATAATGGAAAGCAAAGAACACGTATCCTTATGTATTTTTCCCGTACTTTCCAAAAAAAAATATATAAACAATTTTCCATGAAATTTAATAACATTTTTTTAAATTTAAACTTTGTTAATAACATTTTTTTAACAAGAGCCTGTTGGGATTTTTTTCAAACTTACCTTATAATACGGTTCATTCCCTCCCCTACAAAAAAGTATATATAGTATTTTATGGGCAAAGTTGAATTTCTTCTCTTTTTGAGGCTCCAAACCCAAGCATTTTAACTTCTTCTAACAAGTAAAATGTACCACGGCTGAGTCGCGCATCGGGCGCGGTAAACGCGTTGGGTTTGGTGCTTCAAAAAAACATGAAACTCAACTTTGCCCATAAAATACCATATACACTTTTGTAGGGGAGGAAATGAACTGTATTATAAGCTAACTCTGAAAAAAATCCCAACAGGCTCTTGTTGAAAAAATGTTATTAACAAAGTTTAAATAAAAAAAAATTTTATTAAATTTCATAAAAAATTCTTTATATATTTTTTTTTGGAAAGTACGGAAAAAATACTGAAAGATACGTGCATGTTGTTTTTTCGTTAGCAACAGCTTTTTGGACTGAGAATTTAATTAAAATCTACGTCCGAAATAAAGGGCGAAAATTCAAGCCCCTGTATCACTGCAACCCGTGCATAAATCCGCCCCTCCTTTTCCACAATCAATGTACTCTGATAGTACAACAACTCTACCAAATATCATCAAAATCGGAAATGTTTCGTTTTTGAGGTGGGAACACTTGAGGTGGAATGCCCCATATATGATAAATGTGCAAATTTAAACGCGACGAGCACCTCATAATATGATTATTGCTGTTTAATTCTAACACCCGCGTTTTGGATTGAATATTTGAATATTTGCATATTGCTCTTTCGTTCGATCATACGTGTTGTATTCAGTGTTGCCAATTCTTTGTCTATCTGAATTTCTCCTGCAGTGTTGAATTTTTGCAAACTTATGGGCAAAAAGGGTAAAATTTTTATTAAAATTAAAGGTTTCATGTTGCACACTACAATAGTAGACTAGACAAACAGACTTATAGAATGGCAGGATCTGGATTGGTTAATCGAGTCAAGGCTAAACAAATTAGTTAAAAATGCATTACGTACATCGTGGATGCATTTCCCGTGGAAAATTTAGCTGGAAAAAATATTATATACTGTGAATAACATGTCCGGAATGAGTGATGTTAGAGCGATTTAATACATTTTTTTAATCCAAAATATGTTTTTTTAAGTAAAATTGTGTACGACCGCCGTGGTTCAGAGGTTAGTGTGAGCAACCGTGAGCCTACACGCAACATTCGGACCTCGCACTCGAATCCAGTTGCTGCTATACACCGAATACAGAAAAAGCAACTTTTCTTTCGGCGGCTGTCCTCAGCAGGCAATGGAAAACCTCTAAGAGTAATCTTGGCTATGAAGAAGCCCCCAACTTTCCAAATTTTGGATCCTGTTAATATTTATAATTTTTCGGGGAAATTTTAGTGGTTTCCGGGGCAAATTTTAGTATTTTACTCTCACCAAAAGTACGCCAATTTTTTACAAAAGAAGGGTTGGCCACATTGAAAATGTGTTGTGATAATTATTATTTATCTCATTCTAACATAGGGGTTATGCAAAATGCCCAAGCGTCTCTTTTGCTCTTGAAGAAATGGTCCAAGAAATTTTTGTCCACGTATTAGTTTAAGCTTAAAATTTTGTAAAAGTGTTGGTGAAGTGGTTACCTCTGTCTGACAGGGAAGTTAGGTGTTAAATGAAAGCGGAAACATCAAGTAATAGAACACAGCCAAATTATTTGGTGTGATTCCCATTCTCATCGAAATAATAGCAAACATGTACCATAGTTATTTTCATAATTTTTAATACTTTTTCCTCAAAAAATTTGGAGCCTCAAAATATGCAAAGTTTTTAATGTTGTTTTGTTTTGAGCAATTCAAAATTTTTTGTCTGTTGCTTGTATTCCAGATTGTAAATGGAACATAGAAAAGAGCATATTTTGAGGCCCTTAATTTTTTAAGGAATAAGTATGAAAAATTATGAAAATGACAATGGTACATTTTTGCTATTATTTCGATGAGAATGGAAACTACACCAAATAATTTGGCTGTGTTGTATTATTTGATGTTTCCGCTTTCATTTAACACCTAACTTGATACTTGATTTACGAAAAATGTGCATGTTTTTTAACATTAAATAAAACGCCATGAAATTCCATATTTTCCGACTTTGAGGTCCAATTACCGCGGAATTTTAAAACTTATAAAAATAAATTACATTGGAAAAGAAGCCGTGAGGTGCTGTAAATGCCACAAAGAGAAAATCATGTCAATTCGTCATGGGAAATTACAATCCCAAACGTGAAAAAAGTCAGGGAAAATCCGAAAAAGTGACACGCCCATTTTTTGCGAAAACGGAAACTAAGTTTTAAAAACGGTTTGCGGAATCGGAATCAGCGCTCCCTAATTACCCTAGAACTGATGTCAAACCCAGAAAAGCCATTTTGCTGTTGATCAGTGTAATTAGCACCGCCAATCGATGGCGAGCTCATTTTTCCACATAAATCAACATGAAACGTCTCACCAGGAATTTTCGATCGATTTGCACCAGATTTGTCGAACCTCAAACAATGTTGCTTACCAAGAGCACAGCCTTCACAAAACGGATTTGTTGCGTCGATAGTATCAAAAACCAGCGCTTTAACGATTTTGTTGTTGTTCATTTTCCGTAAAGTTTCAAAATTAACGTGACCTAGACGTTCATGCCAAACTTTTACTGAAGCCGCGTTGTTCAAATCAGCAATATTCACAGGTTTTAAATTCATTCTATACAGCTTACTTTCACGATACCCATCAGCCAAAATACGATCACCTTTCTTGAATATAACGCGTTGACCGCCTTTAAGAAATATTACATCCATACCTTTTCCTGTTGCTTGCGAAATTGACACAAAATTTCTATCCAGATCGGGAACGTAGAGTACATCTTTAAGTGTGTAAATAGCGTCGGTCTTATCCGAATTTATCACGCGCACATCGATGTCACCTTGGCCAACAGCACACAATTTTCTGCCATCACCAACACGAACCTTACAAAAATCTTTTGGAAAATTTGAGTAATTCTTAAAGAACTCCCTCTGAAAACTCATATGATCCGAGACCCCCGAATCAGCATACCAATTACTTTGAACGTTGTTACTTGCCGAATTCATTAAAATTGATTGTCACGTAAATAGTTCTTCTTCTTCATTTCTTTGCAGTTCATAAACTTTATTACCTGTTGTTTGTTTTTCTATCATCAAATTTTGTCGGTCACCTTTTCTACGGTTTGATGTATCATTGCGTTCGCTTTCAATTCGATCCGAATTATCACGTTGCTTTTTATAACATTCTCGTGCCCAATGCCCTGGCTTATTGCAGTAATTGCATTTGCCTGGTCGCCTAATTGTGTTGTTGCTGCTGTTGTTTCTATTTGTACTGCTTTTGCTTTTAATTCTGCTCAGTGCATATGCCGTGCCGGAGTTTACCGTTTGCCCTTGACTTACATTGTCCTCTGCTTGCCTTAAGTTCATAATTGCTTCTTCGTTAATAAGATGATCCGTTAGTTTTTCAATGTTTTGATGTGTGCTTGACACTGCACACCATGCAGTTCTCACGTGATCAAACTTTGGAGGTAGACTGCTCAGAATTTTTGCAATAAGCATTGGAGTTTTCTGCTCCAAATCTAAATCTTTCAGTCGTTGTGCCAGCGAAGTTATGCTTGCTATGAAGTCGGAAACACGTTCTGTTTCATCCATTTTCAAATTCATAAATTTTGCTAAGAGTACTTGCGCTGACTGCTCACTTTTCTCTGCATATACAGTTCTCAGCCTTGCCCACACTTGTGCTGCAGTTGAGCAATCGCTTAAATGCTTGAGCTGCTCCAACTGCAAGCCACGCATTAGGAAAGCTTGCGCCTCTGCATCTTTCTCATCCCATGCCGTTGCATTTGTGCTAGGACGTGTGCTCGTACCCAAAATGTACGGCTTAAGTTTATTTTCCGTCATATATATTTCCATTTGTCTCTTCCAAAGCTGATAATTGGTACCATCAAAACGATGTATTTGGTACATTTTTGATTCTGCCATGTTTGACGGCAATTGTTGTACACACGGAGAATTTTCTTTCTTAACCCTGGTGTCATAACGTTATTTTTTACCCCTGAAATCATAACGATACGTCTGGGAGACGTATAAAGATTTACGATCTTAAACTTATCAGGAAATATTTCACTTACATCAGAAATATGTATATTTTTCTGTAAAATAAAAGTCATAGTTGCTAATTATAAGTAGTAAGTGTTTGATTTTTAGAACGAGTTTTATTGCTCTATTGTGGAAGACGTAAAAAGAGCATACGTCTCGCAGACGTACGTTATGACAGTAGGGTTAAGCGAGTTTTCTTCTTCAAGCGGTAAATTAGCTTCAAGCGAAATTTTCTCTTGTTCGCCCGTTACAGAAATATTCTTTTTGTCCATAAATTCTACTTATATCCACAAATATAAATCACTCCGAGCACTGGGCCCATAACCTTTTAAGCGCAGAGTTATATCAGTACTAACAAGGTGTATTAATAAGGTGATGGCACTACTGCAAAAACAAAATTCCCATGTATTTTGTTAGTGCTTTTGGGCATGCTGATTGTCAAAATCAAATCGAAACACAAACAACACAAAAACAATTTTACCAATTTTTGACAATTAGCCCATTAGAAGTAACGTAAACCCAGAAGTGAGACTGTCAGGCTCATATGAGCTAAACTACTGAAAAACTAAATTTATTTTATTTTTCCAAATCTAGTTACTACTTAAAGACGTTTTTATTTAAGTTTTTTATTTTAAGTAAAGAACTTGTGAATACAGGGTCCACAGGAAAACAATTGCTACTGCAGCGCTAGAGGTCATGCATTAGGTTTGCGTTTTTTGATATACCCATCATACAAATTTTGTTTATTCTGAGTGTATGAACCTCGCATCCAATAAACTATGGCTAATACCACAGAATAAACAGTATACAGAATTTAATTTAATTGATATTAAATTTTGCAAATATTTAGACGTGGTTGATCCAAAATAAAAATTTGTACAAATATATTTACAAGGCTAGTTTCAAGTATAATTATTTGTCTAACTTTGGAAAGGCCTTTTTTCATGTATAATGATGGAAAAGTGTTCTGTATATATGATTTCCCGCACCTTGTTAAATCATTGAGAAATGGCTGGCTCAAATGCGACTTAGCTACACCAAATGGAATTGCAAGTTTTAGGGTAGTTCAGGAACTATTAGAAATGGAACTTAAATCAACAACAAAAATGTGTCCTAAACTAACCAGCCAACACATTTTTCCAAATTCTTTCGAGAAAATGAAAGTAAAACTGGCAACCCAAATTTTCAGCAGGACTGTTCAAGCTGCTATTAGGACAACTGCTGAAACTATAGGTTTCAAAAGTTGCTCTAAAGAATTGGCTTTATCTACGGCCAGCTTTATAGAAAATATTGACAAAATATTTGATTGCCTAAACAGTGGATCGTTATATTCCAAAAATTTTTACAGATCTGCGATTCAACTCAACAGCTTATCACATGAGTATATAAAATGCTTCCTTAAATACCTGGATGAAATCTCATTTGTTGACAAAAAGAAAAAAGTATTTTTTCTAGATGGGATGAAACTTACTCCAAAAGCTGTTTTGCTATTAGTAGACGAGCTTTTTGAGAAAAAATCCGAAATTTTTTTTTTGATGACAAGGACATTAAACCAAGGCAAACTTGAAAATATGTTTTCTATACTACGACAAAAAGGTGGTAATAATATAAATCCATCAGTGGGTGATATTAATAATATATTAGCACGCTTAATGGCCGCCGAAATTGTGCAATTGTGCAGATCCTGAACATAACGAAGAAACTAGTCAAACCGATGATTTCGAAGTGGATAATAATACAGCCATCCTTGCCGATTTCATATTAAATGATAATATTCAGAACTGTTCTGAATTTAGGGGCCGTTCACATATTACGTAACGCTCTTAGGGGGGGGGGGGGGGGGGGTTCAAAGGTGTGTTACGAAGTGTTACGACGGGGATGGGGGGGTCATCGACTGCGTTACGTAACGTCGAAAACATACGGTAAAGTTGGCAATGACTTGCATTGTGAAGCGGCCCTCAAACAATCTTGTGGCAGCACTGTTTTCGGTCTATGCACGTCTGTGCCTGCTCACTTCTCGTTTGATTATCTGAATCGTTACGATTGTTTCTGTTTAAAATATTTCTCCTAGTTGTGAATTTAGAATTTAGAATTTTTTTTCGTAATGTCGAATCTGGGAAAACTTTATCGCGAACTATACGATGCTTACAAAGCAGCGTATATTGACAGTCTGTCAAAACAAACGATTCAAAAACAAGTGAATGAGTTGTGGGCGAAATTGAAAAATGAAGAAAATCTTGTTTCGGCTACGGAAGCAGAGATTCTACGGCTCAAACGAAAATCAACAAAAAAAAAAGTGTCGTTTCTCAATCTATTCACAGCTGCTGCAGAAACAAAAAAAGATGAAGAAACAAAAATCGCGACCGTACCACCTGAGTCCCAACCAGTAGGAAAAATTCTTGAAATTAAGGTAAACAAAAATATACACTGTCACAGTTTTCAAAATCGAAATGTTTTCTTTATACTCAGTTCAATTATTTAAAATATTTTTTCCAGGAAGATGAACTCAATAACCAAATGCTCAAAAATTCAAGGATGAGACTGAAAAAGTTCGTGACAAACCCGCGCAAGAATTGTCACAGAAAAAAATTGTAGTGATGGAAAGCGAGCTAAGCAGTTTGTGCCTGCACCGTGATTCCGGTCTTTCTTCCTCTGGAACGGACCTGAAAATAACAAAACTTAAGAAATCCATAGAAGTTGAAAAAAAAAGTTTGAAAAGAGTACAGAGCTGTGCAGAACGACAACAAAAATTTAGGGAGACGAAGAAACAGAAGTATCAAGAGATTGCAGAACGTTTTCCTGAAATAGCAACAGATCTTAGGATTCGTGAAAAAATCGGAAGACCCAGATTTGAAGCAAATGAGCCTGAACTTTTAAGAGTAAGCATAAAAAAGTAAAATAATCTGTTTCTTTTGGATACATATAAATACTACCTTGCCATGTTTGAAAAAACTGTAAAATTCAGAAATAATTTCAGTTTCAAAGTAGTTTAGAAAAATGTTTGCAATCACTGAAAATATTTTCAAATTGAAGGAATTTTTCCCTCACAACCCTTATCAAAAACCCTTTTTGAAAAAAATTTCAGTACACAGTACTAATTATTTTTCATATTTTTTACAAATTACAGGTTATAAGTGAAATTGCTGTGACTGGGGGCGCTGCTGATGAGCGACGACGCTCTGAAATTATCCGGAGTTGCAAAACTTTGGATGACCTTCACGGCGAACTTCAAAAACGAGGATTGGACATCAGTCGGTCAGGCCTGTACCTTCGGCTCTTACCCAGGTTGTCAAGATCTCAAGAAGGGAAACGTCATGTCACGACTGTGCCAGTCAAACTTTCCAGGCCTGAGTCTGACAAGCACTCTAAGCATCCAGATGGACAGTTTTGTACAGCATCTATTAAAAATCTGGAATCTTTGGCATCAGTTCTTGGACCGAAGCAAGTCTTTTTTTGGTCTCAAGATGACAAGTCCCGTGTTCCACTAGGCATCACAGCTGCAAATGCACAAGCTCCAATTCTCATGCACATGGAGTATCGAGTAAGGTTGCCTGATCACGACTTCGTTGTTGCCGATCGACATAAACTAATACCATCGGTATACGCTGGTATTGAAATTCGTGAAAATGGGGAAGGTCAACCAGACTTTGTCACCTATTCAGGGCCTACCTACATTTCCATACGCAGTGGAAAACATTCTTCATCGACGGCAGAATCCCATGCTGTTGACCTGAAGCGACTTTTGGATCTACCTGCATTCAGTTCTCTTGCGAAGACACCAGATGGTCCAGTGAAACCAGTTTTCATCTGCACAGCTGATGGAGGCCCTGATGAGAATCCTCGTTATACACGGGTCATCGCTGCAGCAGTTGAACACTTTAAAAATTTGGACCTAGACGCCTTGTATATCGCTACCAATGCTCCAGGACGAAGTGCCTATAACCGGGTCGAACGTCGAATGGCACCGCTGAGTCGCGAACTCACAGGTGTGATCCTACCTCACGACACATTCGGATCTCATCTTGATGGCAACAACCAAACAATTGATGAAGATTTAGAAAAACGAAATTTCAAGTATGCGGGCCAAGTCCTGGCCGAAGTTTGGAAAGATCTCACAATCGATGGATTTTCTGTTGAAGCTGAATACATAGAACCAATTGAGTTCCAAGAAGGAACCAAAACAGTCCCCCAAGACATTGAGGAAGCGTGGTATGCGAAGCATGTTCGAGAGTCACAGTACTTGCTTCAAATAGCGAAATGTAACTCAGAAACTTGCTGCGGACCTCGGAGATCAAGTCTGTGGAGTCTACTTCCCGATGGCTTTTTACCTTCGCCGTTATTTGTGAAGCAAACTAGTATGGGTTATCTGGTAACTGAGATTGAAGATGACGAAGGAAAGTTTTGTTCGCTTTTGCTTCAGCTGGCTCTGAATTTACAACTGCCAGATGAAGAAACGAAGCAAATACCCTATGATTACTTCTGTCACAGCGTTCAGGCAGTTCTTTACAAAAGGTATTTTAGAAAACTTATCAAAACGAAATTGTGAAATAATAAAAGCCTTAAATGATCCGGAAAAAATTTTGGAATTTTTATGTAAAAAATACTAGAACTTCCAGAATTCATTAAAAATTTCGAACTTTCTCAAAATATTTCGGAATCGTGAGGGATTTCTGAATTTTTTATCAATTCTGAATACAAGAATTTTCTTTTAGTTCGTTTTTATAAATTTTCAGTAGTGAAAGTTCTTACATAAAATAAAAATAAAAAGTTGCGTGGAAACTTTTTTTTTTTTCAATTTCGAACATCAACTTAAAAATTTTTTTCCTTATTTTAAGATTCTACACAAGTATATAAATTATTTTGGTATCTTTGTCTTCTATACAAAAATTTGTTTGTAAGCTTTGTCAAATGAAAAATATGTTTGAGTCTAAAAAGTATTCAATTTCAATTATTAAAGGATTTGCAAGACATGTGGGCTTTACCGTGCATCAAACAAGTCAGTTTTACGGCACTCACGTTTGCTTCACAAAAAAGAGTCTTCAAAAATGACAAAAGAGGTAGAAAAGAAGTTAAGACCCCGTAGAGTTGCGGCCCAACGCGCAACTGAACTTCTATGTATCCTCAACGACGACCATCCTGACGCTGAAGACGCTTTGTGGATGGAAGAAAATGAAGTTGAGGCAGACTGTATTCCTAAATTTTCGAATGAAAGTTGCAATGGAATGCAAGAAATAAGGGATATTTCTCAATGGTCGACATCTCTATGGACACAGCGCTCATAAACTCAATTTTTTGTTACTTAAAAGGATTAAAAAAATTTTACTGTACTAGCCGCAAGTGCAATGATAATATTTACTTTGTTTTTCTAAATAAGCATTGATAATAAGTTTTTGTTTTTCTGAATTTACTTTGTAAATTCATAAAATTTAGTTTTTGTTTGTCTGAATAAACATTTTTGATACAAATGTTCTTTTATAAATAAACATTTATAAAACATTTACATATAATCTGAATAATAATAATTCATAACATTATTTCTGAATAAACATTTATAAATGTATATATAATGACGTACTGATTTATTGACCTTATAGAAGAAAAAAAATCTGAAAGTTATATAACATACATCTGTGGCTTCTCGCAATAACAGAAAAAGTCACATATCCCATAAAGTTCAAAATTTCATCAAAATATGTAAAATGAACCTTATGGCATAAGTGACTTTCTCTGTTATGGCGGCAAGCCACAGATATTACTATTCAAAGAGAGTCCTTATATATTGATCATTCAAAATTATGTATTTAATGTACCCGGATTATATTGAAAAACATTTAAATTTACGCTTATAATCATAATTACGGTATTTGGATGGTTATAACATTAAAAATATTGCTGGCTACATTATACACTTTCCATTATAAAAAAAAACCCCGCGTTACGTTATTAGGGGGTGGGGGGGGGGGGGGTAGTGAGGTTTGTTACGTTGTGTTACAACCAGGGGGGGAGGGGTCAAAAAAGTTCGAAAAATGCGTTACGTAATATGTGAACGGCCCCTTACCATTGATTTAGCGTCTTTAAGATATTTTTTGGGTTATGTTGTTTACAAAATACTTCCCAAAATAAACTGTGAAACATGTGCAGGTGAATTGAGAAAAGAAGATGAGGTACTAACAGTTCCTAGTGAACTTTTCATATTTCACAAAAACTTTAACTCTCTCAAAGATTTCGGCAATCTTATTAGTCCATCGCAAATTCTATTAGAGATAAGCGAAGTACACATTTCAATTTTCCGCAGCATTTTTGAAAAACAGCCACAAATTCTAGGCATAAAAAATTTAATAAAAGTTAAATGTCAAAATGCTACACCACAATGGTTTTCCACATGTCCTGATCATAAAAACACAATTTTGGAGTTTATGATCTTAGTTCTTCTCAGGAAGCATTGTTCATGGGCCTCAGAAAAGAAAAATGTAACTAAACCCCGAAACCTTAAAATCGTAATAAACTCTGGTTATTTTGACCAAACTTATTCCCACAATTGGCGGTTTTTTTATCGTAGTATTGTGAGTCGTTCAGCTCCTTACAGAAATCAGCCAAAGCAAAAATTTATTCTAACTTCAGTTGTTAGCCAGCGACAACAACAACCACAGGCTGTCGCCTTTCCCCTGTACGCGTTTCCTCCATCATCATGCATGCGGCACGTTGCTTTGTTGGCAAACAACAACAACAACATATATGGTGCGTTACTGTTTTGTACACCGGCATGCGTTCAATACTTTTATCTGTTTGCTCTCCGAACATTTGATTTTGCGCTGTCACAGCTTCTCATTTTACGCTCTCGCGCTCTGTGCGTTCTCGTCCCCTTTACTGCTTCCCCCCGCATCCACAAACGGGCCCTACCGCTGGAACCCGCAAAGAAAATTGTCTTTACACCAGATGCGCATTCTGTATATTGTTTGTTTCATTATTACATTTGTGTTTGTGAGGTTCACACAGTTTTTCAGCACCCTTTTGCAAGATCCACAGCTCCTCGATTACCGTCTTTGCATGTGTATGACATTTCAGGAAGTATTAGGACCGTCGCACTTCCATATTCTGATTACATATGATATTTATCGGGATTGGAAGACATAAACTGTATGAACTAGCATCAACCTCGGCATGGCATAAATTCTTCATAATATGTCGTAGATTGCAGTATTTTCAACAATTTTAGTAGACTTCATCCTATGCCGACTAGATGTGTGCTAGGCTTAAAAACTATGAACTTGGCACGATCAAAATGCATCTAAACATGAAAAATAAAAATATTCTTCCATATGGTTGACAAAAAGTCAAGGAATTCTGAGTAAATTTGAGTTTTTGTTCAAATGAGCTCCTGAGGCTCACTTCTGGGTTTACGTTGCATTTTTAAAAAATTGTTTAAAAAAAAGTAGAAAAACTGTCTAAAAAATTAAATGTATAAATGAAATATAATTCTAACATTCCATTAGAGGATTACATAAAAAAATTGGAATCGAAAATCTTTTGGTATAGGATTTATCACTATTTGAAATCTTAAGTGAGACTGTGAAGCTCACTTCTGGGAATTAGGGTTAATTTATCCTTTCTGTCCAGATGTACTGTGCTGTATTTAGTGATCCGTGGATCCCATCACTAATCCTAATCTGGAACAAGTGCAGAATAGCGTACCCTCGTAAAAAAAGGAAAATTTGGCTGTATAGAGCTTGTTTTTGTGAATGTAACAAACTAAAAATGTTGCCTGGGAAACGCCTACAAAAGGCGTGGCACGGGGTCAAAGTTCAAAACTTTTATCAAATGAACTCAGTCAATTTTCAATCGATTTATACGATATGGATATCAAACGAAAGGTCTTTTTCATACCTTTATTAACCTTGTGATTAAGGTACAAAAAATTTGGCACTATATTATAGCGTGTGGAATTCTCTTTTCAATGAAATATAAAAACATATATTTTTGTTTTTTTCAATGCGTGTTTTAAGTTTTTTTAAGTCGACTCTTGGTCCAAAACAATTTCGTAATCCCCTTCGTCATCATTTTCAGGCAATGAAGGCTGAAGAGGGTTGTACAAAGTACCTGCCATATTAAAAAAGATTTGAAAAGATCTAGAATTCTAGCTTTGCATTATTTTGAAAGCTTAAATTTCGCCAAATAGCCATTAAAACCTTTTTTGCTTTTATGGTATTGTGGCATTGAATATTTTACGTGACACCACAAGCCTTCAATTGTATTTGTGTGTGGTTATATTTTCCAGAGGGGGGCCTGGGTGCGAGAATACAAGGTAAAGTGTCTGATAGCATTTAACTTGGCGAATGCCAGCACGATCCTTGTTCCTTTTCAATCCAAGCCGACACACAGCCTCCTCGTGGCGCCCCCTGGATAGCTACGGTCATCCGTCCGTAGTGAGCTGATGTGTGCGGCGATCCTCCCCCGGGTTAAAGGGTTGTGCGTTGGGTTTGGGACCCACCACGTAAAAAAGTTATCCAATGAAAAATCGAAACCAGCCTCGGATATGGACCCCCCAACTTGATGACGACCGCCGCCTACGTTATAAGGACAACGATTTAAGGATATGTACCTGGAACGTAAGAACACTCTACAGACCAGGTTCAGCGATCCAGCTGGTAGATGCCCTCGATAAATACAAAGCTGACATCATCGCACTCCAGGAAATGCGATGGACGGGGCAGGGATGTTCGAAAAAAACTACCTGCGACATCTACTACAGCTGCCATGAATCCAAGCACGAATTCGGAGTTGGTTTTGCTATTGGCCGGAGACTACGACATCTTGTTTCCAGCTTCACACCCGTCGATGACCGCCTAGCAATTCTTAGAATCTAAGCTCGATTCCACAACCTAAGCCTGATTTGCGTGCATGCCCCGACGAACGAGAAAGACGAGGAAGTCAAAGACGGCTTCTACGAGAGCCTTGAGCGAGCATACGAGCGCTGCCCCCGCTACGACATAAAAATCGTGCTTGGCGACTTTAATGTCAGGGTGGGCAAAGAGGGCGTTTTTGGCCCGACCGTCGATGAAACCTCCACAGCCTCCACGATGAAACCTCACACAACGGTATGAGGTTAATCGACTTCGCCGCGGCAAGGAACATGGTAGTTTGTAGCACCAGATTCCAGCATCGGAACATCCACAAGGCTACCTGGTTATCCCCTGATCAATCAACGCGATCACAGATTGATCACGTTGTAATAGATGGACGGCATGTTTCCAGTGTGCTAGACGTACGTACGATCCGAGGAGCCAACATCGACTCGGACCATTACCTTGTTGTAGCCAAGGTACGCACCCGCCTATGCGCAGCGAAAAGCTTACGTCAACGCACACAAAGAAAGCTGGACGTTAAAAAGCTACAGTCACAACGGATAGCCAGGAACTTCGCAACTCAACTCTCACTCCAGCTTACTAAAAGCACTCCTTTGCTCGATAGCGACGTGAACACGCAGTGGAATGCTATCGCCTGCTGCATGCGTTCAACAGCCGAAGCGACGATTGGCTACTTCCGTGGTATGACGACGAGTGCCGAGACGTCACCGCAGCGAAAGACGCAGCATATGGAGCCACCCTGCGGATGGCCGCAACGAGAGCCACAACGGAGCGATACCGCGAGGCAAGGAGGGAAGAGAGACGTATTTTCAGACGCAAGAAACGGGATGTGGAAAGACGCGAGTGCGAGGAGCTTGAGATGCTGGGAGACAGGAATATGACCCGACAATTCTTCCAACAGGTCAAGCGCCAGACAAATGGTTTCAAGCCCGGGGTCAGTTCTTGCAAGGACGAAAACGGTAATCTGGTGACAGATGTCCAGAGCATGCTTGGGTTATGGAGGGATCACTTCTCGCAGCTGCTTAACGGTGGATCTAGTGGCGTGGATGAAGCTGAAACCGAACCCCCAGTCGCTGACGATGGGATCGTCATACCACCACCCGATCGTAATGAGGTACGAACAGCAATAACGCGGCTCAAAAACAACAAGGCCGCCGGAGCCGACGGCCTGTCGGCTGAACTATTCAAAGCCGGAGGCGAGGAACTGACAAGCCGCATGCACCAGCTTCTTTGCAAGATATGGTCGGAAGAAAGCATGCCAAGCGACTGGAACCTAAGTGTGCTCTGCCCAATCCATAAGAAAGGAGATCCTGCAATTTGCGCCAACTACCGCGGGATCAGCCTGATCAACATCGCATATAAGGTCCTATCCAGCGTGTTGTGTGAAAGACTGAAGCCCATCGTCAACAAACTGATCGGACCTTATCAGCGTGGCTTCAGACCTGGTAAATCCACCATCGACCAGATCTTCACAATACGCCAAATCCTAGAGAAGACACATGAAAAACAGATCGACATGCACCACCTTTTCGTCGACTTCAAAGCCGCTTTTGATAGCACGAGTCGGAGTTGCCTTTACGCCGCCATGTCTGATTTTGGTATCCCCGTCAAACTGATACGGCTGTGTAAAATGACGTTGAATACCACTACTAGCTCCGTCAGAATCGGGAAGGACCTCTCCGAGCCGTTTGATACCAAGCGAGGGTTCAGACAGGGCGACCCCCTTTCGTGCGACTTTTTCAACCTCCTGCTGGAGAAAATCATACGCGCCGCGGAGCTGAACCGCGCTGGCACTATTTTCCACAAAAGTGTCATGCTACTGGCATATGCCGACGATATCGACTTCGTTGGCCTCAACAGCCGTGCCGTATGTTCGGCGTACTCCAGTCTAGAGAAAGAAGCGAGCAAAGTTGGTCTTGCGGTGAACGAGGGCAAGACAAAGTACCTCCTGTCAACACACAAAGAGTCTTCGCGTCTTGGACAACACGTCACTGTTGGCAGCCGTAATTTTGAAGTGGTAAAGGACTTTGTCTGTCTTGGTACCAGCATCAACACCAACAATGACGTCAGCCTGGAGATCAAGCGGAGAATAACTCTTGCCAACAGGTGCTACTTTGGGCTCAGTAGGCAGATGAGAAGTAGAGCCCTCTCTCGACGAACAAAACTTACGCTCTACAAGGCACTTATCATCCCCGTCCTCTTATATGGTGCAGAGTCCTGGACGTTGTCGACCACCGATGAACGTGCCTTGAAAGCGTTCGAGAGAAAGATACTCCGCAAAGTCTTCGGTCCGCTCCGCGTGGGTGATGAGTACCGTATACGATGGAACAACGAGCTGTACGAGCTATACAGGGACATGGACATAGTCAAGCGCATAAAAATACAGCGGTTGCGCTGGCTTGGCCATGTTGCCCGTATGTCTGAAGATGCTCCGGCAAGGCGAGTCTACGAGACGGTACCCTCAGGTGGACGCCGCGGAAGAGGACGTCCTCATCTACGTTGGAAAGACCAAGTGTCGCAGAACCTGTCGGCGCTTGGAATCTCCAACTGGCGCCAGCAAGCAGGACAGAACCGGCTAGCGCGCTCTTTTGGATTCGGCCAAGACCGATAAACGGTTGTAGCGCCAGCTACAACTACATTACTATATAATACTATATAACTATAATAATATACTATATAACTATATTTTTCCATTATATGGAGGGTGTAAGAAAGCTGCAGTTTTTCTGTAATCAAATATCTTTTGTGGGGACGGCCTCCGGCCGGGCTTCAAAAAAATAACCCTCATGGGAGTAACTAAGGCATCAGGAATAAATAAAGTGTTTACAGTATTTTTGTATTCGAAACCTTGATGCACGGTCGGTCGCTCCTAAGCAATAACTTTTATAATCGTAACTTCGGCTTCGTGGCCAAAAGTATTCCGGCATTCAAACACCTTTTGTGTGACCGGCCTTCGGCCGGGTTTCAAAAAAATAACCCGCATGGGAGTAACTACGGCATCAGGTTCAGTAAAGTGCTTATACAGTACATTCCGTTTAGCTGCATTCACCTTCAATGCACATGATTTGGGGCACTTAAGCGAAAAATGCAGCTAAGCGGAATATCTAGACAAGTTTTTGGAAACAGCAAAATTTTTTTTAAAGTAGATCCTTGGCGCACCTATATAAAAATATCAAAATATATATTATATATATATATATATTATATCAATATTGATATATTATATATATCAAAATTTTGCATGAACGAATCTATTGAATTCTTAAAAAGATTACACTAGTGTAAGACTGAAAAAATTTTTATTAGCAAATTAACCGCTATCTTATAGATGCTTATGCATACCTAATATGTATGTATGCACTGTATATAATGAAAATATTTATATACTGTAACGATAAGACAGTCTGACGCTGTGCAAAGCAATCCTGGCGCTACGCGCCGTGCTATAATTCAATCTGGCAACGACGGCCGCGATAATAAGGGAAACTTTTAGTCCAACCTGGCAATGATGGAAACTTTTAGTCCAACCTGGCAATGATGGAAACTTTTAGTCCAACCTGGCAATGATGGCTCGCGATCATCATGGAAACCTTTAGTCCACTCTGGAATGTGCGAGAACGATCTGCGCGATAACCGGACAGGTATAAAAGGCAGCCGGGTACGGCGCAGCGAGTCAGTCTTGGTTTAGACAAGTGAAGGTGCCACACGGAGTAAATAGTTAAGTGTACAGATAGTAAAGTGTAAAATTTGTGTAATAAAGTGATCGTTGGTTTTTATTGACTGCGTTTGGATAATTAAAGTGTTTTATTTTCAAATTACGCAATCCAGAGATACGTACTAGCCCACTAGAACTAGCATTCGTAACAATACATATTCTTACTGATATGCTTTTATGTAAAATAATCGGTAATTTTACCCTGCGAATATTTCTTTTTTGACAATTTCACAACTATTGCCTCCATTTCGAAAATGTGGAAATTTGTTTCGATACTATTTTCCAAAAAAACTTTTCGAAATTTTCAAGTGCTGCTAAACGAAGTATTTTTCATACAAATCAAAGAAAACTTGCTCAAAAACAGGGCTGTTAAACGGAATAGTGCAGCTAAGTGAAATGCAGCTAAATGTGAAATTTTCAAAGAAAATTCGGTTTACAAAGTAGTATTTTGGCCAAATAATGCAGCTAAGCAGAAAAGGCACCTAAGCGAATAGGCAGCTAAACGGAATGTACTGTAGTAGTTTTGTATTCAAATCTTATGATTGCAAAAGAAAGCGCCTAAGCATTAACCCTCATAAGCGCCATTTCAATATTGCAAACAGATGCTCTTAACTCCATTTAAATTTAAATATAAAAACAAAAACAGTTCAAATGTTCTATATTTCATTGTAAAGGGATTTCCGTAGAGAATATATGGTAACAAATTTATTATATCTTTATTATGGGGTTTTCGAGAAAAAATCGGGTATTGTAAATCTATATACACGGTGGACGGAAAGTTTCTGCATACATCATTTCAATTGTAATATACTTAAAATTCTGATTGCTTGTTTTATTTGAAAACGAAATGGGGAAATCCCCAATGATGTGAGGGTTTGAAAATCCTAAGCAGTTCCCTCATAGATCTACAGCGATTTTAATGCAGGACGGAGCGCGATGTCATATGGCGAAACAGTCAATAATTGTTGCTAAAAGTCTATTTAAGCTAGTATGGGAAGACTGGCCGGGAAATTCGCCAGATTTTAATCCTATTGAACATATCTGGTCCAGGATTCAATATTCAGTATTTCGGAGTCCAAAACCTGCCAATAGACTTCAACTCATTGAAAGAGTAACACAAGAGTGGGATGCCATATCATTGGCCGAAACGTCGGTCTTGTGCGAAAGTAAAAAAAAAATACTAATAGGCCCCAAGGTTGCAATTTTGCAATAATATTAGTGAAATTCTGTGCATGTATTTCTACCGGCTCTCCCAGTTTCACATCGCTTAATCGCTGGCACTGTTCTCCTTGTACAGTAAATAGGCACGCAGCATTACTCCCGCTGCATTCCAACTCTCCCACTTGCACGCATTTTCGCGTTTTGCCTTGCCCGATATACGCAAAGACATAGCAGCAAGCACTCCCGCTGCTGCTTCCAAGTGCAATTGCACATTCGCACTTCTGCCTAAAGCGGCCTTTAGACGGTCGCACATGTTTGCAATCATGTGCGGCGTGACGAGAAAAATGACCGTGTAAACGCAAGAAATTCGTGTCGTCGGACATGTTTGAAGGTTTTCAAAATTTTTTGATTTCTCTGTCGGCGTGACACACATGTGCGACCGTGTAAACGGCTGCGTGACGCACATAGTGCATTTTGTCATTCGATCGGTAGACAGCGAGCAGTGAGGATGGCGTCGCAAACAAATAAAGTGTTATGGAAGGAGTTCTTTGAAGTGTATAGACAACATCCCGAACTGTGGAAAGTAAAAAGTGAAGAATATAAAAATAAAAATAAAAGAAACGCAGCATATGAGGTGCTTTTATGCAAATTTAAAGAAATTGATGCGAATGCGCGTGTCATGTTGCTCCGTCGACAGCAGCGAGACAACTGAAGTGTGCGTACATGTTTGACCGTGTAAACCAGGGGTCGCCAAAATTGACAATGAGATGGTGTTAGTGAGCGCAGAGTAATTTTTCTACACTGTATAAAATTAAACCGAAAAGCGAATAAGAAACCAATCGCCAACACAAAAAAGCATACACACAACAACAAAAGCATCAATCAATTTTTTTCATACATAAAATTTCTTGCAGCGTACACAAGACAAAAATCAGCGCAGCCACTACACGTGTTGCTTCGTGGCCACTACACGTGACGCGAAACTCGGAGGAGAAATGATTTTCAGACCATTTTTTGCTTTTTCCAATCGTCCGATAGTGTACGGGTTTTTTTACCCAAACATTCGCACAGCACCGGTTACCAGTCAATTGTTTGCATCTTAAAGTGCTAACTTTTCTTATTCGCTGTAAATATAGCATTGCAAACCAACTTGTTTTACTGGTCTAAGTAATTTTGATTGTAACGCGTACAAAAAAAAGCAGAAATAAATTATTTCATACGCTGAAGTCAGCAGATATTCGGTTGCTTTTTCCTTCAGTTCATGTCTCATTGACTTTGCCGTTTCTAGTGCAGCAAGAAACAGTGATGGCAAGCTGAACTCTTTTCAAACGCATAGCTGCAACTCAAGCAATGCAAACGTTAAGGCTTTGAGGGCAGTAAGCAAAAACTGAAATAAAATCATATTAAAACACGAGGCAACATACTTATGACGTTTTTCAGCAACAACGTTTTTTGCAATCAATTTCCTATAAACGTACTACAGAATGAAAGCAAAAAAACAATTATTTTATTTGTGAAGAAGCTCTCTGGAGCCGTCGGCGGAACGCTTTTAAATAAAAATGCGCGGGATTGCGGGGGTGCGTGCGTTTATTTCGTCTGTTTAAACACGAATGACAATAGTAACACATTTGACGACACAAACGGCCGGAGCCGGTGGATTTGGAAAGTGGGACATAAGTACAAAGGGGAATTGGAAGGGAGAGGATTGGAACATTGCAGGATCCACAGAACACTGGGACTAACACATTTAGACATGGCGGCCCGCGTTGCCTCTGGCAACATTAATTGGGTAGCTGCTCGCTCAGACGGCCCAGGGCCTCCAAGGCCCGCTCGATAAGGGCGCGGGCTCCGACGCGCGGCTGTGTGATCTCCTCGTCGGAGGCCTCGTCATTGCTGAAGGCGATCAGTTGCCGCTCTGCTGCTACCGCGGCGGCGGGACGGCTGGGTTGGTGTTGTTGCGGCCGGTGATGGCGTGTGAGCCGGTCCGCGATGGCGGAGCGCTGCATGGGGCGTTTTGCCTGAGTGGGCTGCTGCCGGGGCTGTTGCGGCTTCTTGCCGCCTCTGAGTATGGCCGTGGGCGCTGCTGCTGTGGTTGCCCTGCAAAACACAAGAAGAGTGTATCACTAAAGGATAATAGTGATTGGGTAGAGTATGAGAATGTGAGAGTATGTTGAGTAAGTGTATGTGAGAATACATGCAGAGCAATTAGTCGAGTTTAGGAAGCTATTAGGGGGCATAGCTTGACTACTGGCCTTGTCAGGATGCCAGAGTCAGTGCGGATATCCACGACACGAACGTGATTGTCGGGACCGCGATGTAGCTTATGAATGCGGCCGAGCCGTCATTCATTGGGAGGAAGCAGGTCGTCTTTAATGACGACCATTTCATCTTCTTGCACTTCTCTCTGCGGATGCTTCCACTTATATCGTTTGTGGAGATCATTGAGATATTCGTCCTTCCATCGTCGGGCGAATTGATGATGGAGGACTTTGAGTTTTTCCCATCGATTTATGAGGGATAGCTCGGAGCACTCGGGTTCGGGGGGGGCGGCGAGAGGGGCGCCTCGGAGAAAGTGGCCAGGGGTCAGAGACACTAAATCGCTAGGGTCCTGCGATTGAGGAGAGAGCGGACGTGAATTAAGCGTCCCTTCAATTCTAGTAAGAAGAGTCGTAAACTCTTCGTATGTGAATCTATGAGAGCCGGCTACCTTTTTAAGGTGGGTCTTGAAGCTTTTGACCGCCGACTCCCATAGTCCTCCCATGTGAGGAGCATGTGGGGGGATGAACTGCCACTCGACGCCCTGAGGACCGTATCGGTCGAGAATATCTTGGGCGATTTCTCTCGAGAAGTTGGCAAAGTCTCTGGCCATGGCACGTTGAGCACCGACAAACGTTTTGCCGTTGTCGGTCATGATTTTGAGAGGTAGCCCTCGTCGACCAGTAAATCGGGCGAATGCTGCGCGGAACGCTTCGGTCGTAAGATCCGAGCAGAGTTCCAAGTGAACGGCCTTCGTGGAGAAGCACACGAACACTGCAACATAACCTTTGAGGTAGGTTGAGCTACGGAGCATGGAAGCTTTAATCTGGAATGGACCAGCAAAGTCGATTCCGGTTGTGGCGAATGGGATTGTAAGTGTGCATCGTTCGGGGGGGAGCGCTGCCATGATTTGTGTTCGCAGCTTTTGCTTGTGGATGACACACGTTTTGCATTGAAAAATGCACTTTTTTATTTGCGGCTTTAGGCGCGGAATGTAATATTCCTGCCGAACCATACGGAGCATGAGTCGTTGGTCCGCATGCAGTAATAGCTTGTGAAGGAAGCGAAGAAGTAAACTGCAGTAGCGGGACTCTGGGGGGAGAATAATGGGGTGTCGTTCATTATACGACAATGCCGCATTGGCGAGTCTGCCATTAACTCGCATCACCTTCTGCTTATCTAGGAAGGGATTGAGCACCAAGAGAGAACTTTTCTTGGATATGGGAAGAGAATGAGAGAGCGCTTGGCGTTCCTGGGAATAGTGGGAACTTTGCGCGAGAGTTATAAGGCGATTCTTAACAAATGCCAACTCTGCTTGGGACAACAGTGTTCCGTGTATGGGATTGTGTTGGCGACGGGAGGAGATGCCGTTATTAACAAATCGGAACATGTATGCGATTACTCGCAGGGCTCGAGAGAAGCTGGAGAACCGATCGAGGATGTCGGTCTGCTCTTCGAGAAGGTGGTGGCAGTCAATCGCTCGTTGTTCCGGGATTGGAACTTTGCGAGAGTGACCTTTGGGCCAAGCATCGGAAGCTTGCTGCAACCATTTGGGGCCATTCCACCATAGAGTGTGATCTTTGAGATCTTGCGGCTTGCATCCGCGCGTTCCTAAGTCCGCGGGATTTTCAGCGCTTGGGACATGTCGCCAGGGAGCGTTGTGCACATTTTTACGTATTTCGGTCGTGCGGTTGGCAACATAGGTTTTCCATGTGCAAGGTGGTTTTTCCAACCAAGCAAGGACAATTTCAGAATCGGTCCATAAATGGATTTCCGATTTATCGAACCCGAGGTGAGAGCGGAGGGATTTTATGAGCTGGGAGAGTAAAACTGCTCCGCAAAGCTCTAAGCGAGGTAAGCTTATTGTCTGGAGAGGTGCAACTCTTGTTTTCGCAACAAGGAGATGTGACGAGGGGTTGTCACCATTTGTGCTGGTACGGATGTACAGAGCTGCACAGTATGCCTTTTCGGAGGCATCGCAAAATCCATGGATCTGAACATTTCGATTGGGGGTATAGTGAACCCACCGGGGAATTTCGATAAGTTCTATGGCAGGCAAATTCTCAATGAATTGCTGCCACTTTATGAGTGATCCTGGCTTTATGCACTCATCCCACTCAGTGCCTTCAAGCCAAAGCTCTTGAAGAAGCTTTTTGGCAAGAATCATTATAGGCGAAAGCCATCCTGCGGGATCGAAAAGTTTGGCAACGGAAGAAAGAATTTGCCTTTTCGTGAATGAGTTTGCAGGAGTAGTGGGAGAGATAGAGTATGAAAATGAGTCCGATAAGGCATTCCAACGGATGCCAAGAGTCTTAGTGGAGCTCGTTGAATCGAACTTGAGGAATTCCGAGTCGAAAAGGTCGTCTTCGGGAATTTCCTCTAAGAGTTTTGCGTGATTAGCCGTTATCTTTTTAAGAGGGAATCCCCCGGAGTTGAGGGTGGCTATCACTTGAGAGAGGGCTTCCTTAGTTGTGGCAAGATCGTGACCTCCGGAAAGAATGTCGTCGACATACGTTTCCTCGAGAAGTATTTTTGCCGCTAACGGGCTGGATGGCTGAGAGTCGTGGGCCAATTGATGGAGCGTTCTGATGGCCAAATATGGCGCACAGTTAACCCCAAATGTCACCGTTTTCAATTTGAAATCTTGAATAGGAGATTCCGGGGATTTGCGAAAGAGTATTCGCTGGAATTCCTGGTGATCATTATGGACCCGAATTTGCCTATACATCTTCTGGACATCGCCATTGAAGACAAAGCGGTAAAGGCGCCATCGGAGAATGAGGGCTGTGAGGTCATTTTGAAGAGTGGGGCCAGTATGCAGAACGTCGTTAAGTGACTGACCAGAACTTGAGGACTTCGAGGCATTGAAAACCACTCGGACTTTGGTGGTCTTCTTTTCGGGGCGGATGACTGCGTGATGCGGCAGATAGTATGAGAAGTACTTGCCATTTTGGATTATCTCACGGGGATTTGTGAGTTCCATATGGTCAAGGGTGATATATTCCTCTAAGACGTCATCGTAGATGGTCTTGAGGTTTCCCTTTCGGGAGAGATTTCGCTCCATGCTAACGTATTGCTGGAGGGCGTTGGGGCGGGAATTGCCTAACGCTATTGAGAATGGAAATTCTGCCTTGAAGGGAAGTTTGACAGTGTATCTACCGTCCGATCCACGGGTTGTGGTCTTCTGGTATAACTCTTCGCAATAAGTGTCATCCGAGGAGACAGGTGTCGGGAGTTTGACTTCTTCCTGCTCCCAGAATTGCCTGAGTTGCGAACTAAGTTCCTCATTGGAGATTTCTGCTACGTATGTCGAATAAGATGACACCGTATGGGGTACTGGCCCGCTGAGTATCCAACCGAAAATGGTGTTTTGGGCTAATAAACTGCCACACACATTTCGTCGGATACCTTCGAGTAAGATCTGGGGTATCAGATCACTGCCAATGACTAAGTCTATCTGCGCTGACTCGAAAGGACTTGGGTCAGCGAGATTTAGCGTGGCAAATTCTTGCCAATTGGGATGGCTAATTGTGAATGGGGGTAGCAATTTTGTCAATTGGGGGAGTACTATTGCTTGCACATTGAGGGTCGTGCTGGAGTTTGGAACTGCCAACGTCAAATAGCAAATGTGATTCGCATTTTGCACAATTTTACCGCCCATGCCTGAAATTTCGAAGTGCGATCTTTCAATAGGCAATTTAAGGCGTTTTTGCACCTTCGAGGAAATGAAGGTGCGTTGCGAGCCTTGGTCGATCAACGCTCTAACCTTGAACAATTCTCCTAAGTGGGCAATAGACACCAGTGCCGTAGGCAGAAGGGATTGGGTGCCATTATTGGAATGGAGGGCTTGTACTTGAGGCGTACTTAGCCTTGAAGATGGGCCGGGTTGCGCATCTGAAGTGGGGGAATGAGTTGTGGAGTTATTGTTCGGTTGTGGGTGAGCTGTTGCGACCTGGGAAGTGGTCGTTTGAGACCTATTGAGAGGCTGCGGGGCTTGCGATTTGTTGTTGGGGAAATGAAGCAGGGAATGATGCTTCCTTTGGCAGTAAACACATGTAAAACTGCTTGTGCAATCCTTTATAGTGTGAGTCGTGGCAAGACAGTTTTCACATAAGCTGTGCTCTTTGACGTATTTCAATCGGCTCTGGGGGGTGAGCTTCTTGAAACTCTGACATGTCCGTATAGGGTGGTTGGCGTTGCAAAGTTTGCACGCGAAGTCTTTTTTCACTTCAGTGTGGAAGTGCTGAGATTTATTTTGAGGCCGATTTTGGGGAGTATGGAAATTGGAAGACTGTGGTTTTGGCTTAGCAGGGCGAATGCTATTGAGCCGTTCCACCACCTCGTACCTGCAGGTCAGGAACTCGTCCATTTGCGACCAAAGAGGCAGGTCCTTACGAGATGTAAGGGATTGTTCCCAGAGAGCCAATGTTTCTTCGGGTAATTTGGTGCAACAAATGTACACAAGCAGCGGATCCCAATTGTCAGTGTCCACGGCCTGGGACCTAAGTACTGAGAGACAATTGTTGATCGTGCTTTGAATCCGCTGCAGCGCTTCGCTATTTTCGGTGGTAGCCGGAGTAATATTTAGAAGGGATCGGATTTGGTTGTCAACCAATATGCGCCTGTTTTCGTAACGGGATTTCAGGGCTTCCCATGCGAGTCCGAAGTTTTCATCGCTTAAGGCAAATTGCTTCACAATTGCACCGGCTTTGCCTTGCGTCTTGTATCGGAGGTGATACAATTTTTGGGCTGGAGTGAGCTTGGGGTGGTTTATGTATACTGCCGTAAACATGTCCCGGAAGGACGGCCACTGCTCATAGCCCCCGAAAAATGTTTCGGTATCGCAAGGTGGAACTTGTAAACAAATATTCGGAGTATTTGTTGGTTCTGGGGATCGAACCTGTTCCGTATGCGCAGCGTGCTGAGTGGGTGGAGGCTGGAGCATCTCAATGATGTCCGACATTTGAGCCATGCACAACTCATACTGGTCTATGCAGGCTTCGTGCTTCTGCCGAGCCGACTCCTTGAAACGGTCGGGCTGGCTACTGTCTTCCGCAATGGAGACTGCCTCATAAGCTTGCATAAGCCTAGTCCATTGGACTTCCAAATTCTTTTGACGAATTTGGACGAGGGACTTCGTTTGTTCCTCAATGGGGGTCGCAGAAAACCTTGTGCATAATTGCACGAGCTGATCGGACTCGAAAATAAATTTGGCAACGCTTGGATCGGTTGCTTTGAGAATGGGCGATTTAGAGCGCGTTTTTGGCGGCTCACGTGTGACAGGGTCTGTCAAAAACAAATCAGTTGACACCTTAGGGGGTTGTTTGGAGGCGGTTGACTCCATCGCGTCAGATTGCTTTTTAGGCGAACGCTCTACCGGCATTGAAAGTAATTAGCGAAACTTGAGGGAGAGGGGGGTCAGGTGCGAAAAAGTTGAAATTAAATTTCCACCTGAGAATGGGAATAAATGAGATGATTAAGGTTGGCCGCGTCCGCACGAACGGCTTAAAATTGGAAAAAATCGAAAAATTACACGAATGTGTGAAAATTATTCGATTGAATGGGAAATTGCCTTTAATTTGTTGGCCGACTTTATTCACCGTATGTGGAGTAATACGGGAAAATATTAATAGGGTTTTAAATTGAAACCGCGGAATCCGGAATATGAAAATTTGTATAAGTGTTGTGTGTAATTTAAGAAAATAAAAACAACAAGTGACAGTAAATATTATTTGTATATGTGTATTTGTATTTAATTTATTAACGAAAATGAATAAATATGTGTACGTGTATAAATGTGTGTAAAATGTATGAAAAATAAATATGTGTGGGTATGTGTATAAAAGTATGTGAAACAGAAAAATATAAGTGTAAGTGTATGTCAAATTATATTTTTGAATATAATATTGGTTAATTGTTAGTAAATTTAGTAAAATGTCTTTAATTATATAGAGGAAAAATAAAAATTTTGTGTACCGGTGGGATATGTTTGTCCCACTGTATGTTGGTAATGAGTATGTAAAGTGTACGTATAGTTACAAGTACAAGTGTATGTATAGTTATATATACAACTTGTGTGTACAACTTGTCCCACTGTGCCCGCTTTGTGTTTTCTTGTTTATGTATACAAGTATATATGCACTTGGGCCAAGCAGCTGAGTTGCGTGCTGCCAAGTGCGTGCGGATATAGCACAAAGGGAAATATGGAAATATGTGCAGAAGTGGGCGCGCAGAATGTACACAGCAGCTGGGCTGTCGCTGCTGGTCTTATGTACAAGCGCAAAGACAAAGTGCACAAGGAAAAGTGCGTGAATATGGCACAAGTGGAAAGCAGCTGGGCAGTTTGCTGCTGATTTTTTGTGCAAAGCACAAAGAAAAGAGGAGGAAATGGGCAATATGTGCGCACAGGGAGAAGCGCGAAAGTGAAGATTGGCGCTAATTTTATGCGCAGGGGAAATGGGCAAAATATTGAAACAGTAGCATTAGCGGAACTGAATTTTGCGGGAGTTTTGATCCAGTTGAATATTGTATATATATATACAATATTCAACGGCAAATAAATGAAAATACAAGAATTTTTGTAAATTGGTAAAATATATGTGTATGAGATTAAACCGCAAATTAATAATCGGGCGGGTAAGTTTATGGGGAAATTAAAATATTCTTTACAAAAATTTTGTTCTTTGTAATATGTGTTCTTTGCGTATGTGGATTCTAGGTATTTTTGTTAATTTTTAAAATATGCGTGTATGTATGTTAGTGTATGTGATTGTTAATTAATTTGTTAATTTTTATGGACATTTTTCGGGCTTATCTTATTAGGGCCCAGTGCCCGAGAATGGGGATTTCCTTTTGTGTCTTTTCAACGTCCGTCCGTCCGCTTTTGGTTGCTTCCAATGCTTCCTTCTCCTTCTGCGTTGTGTGTGTGTGTTGTTGTTGTTGATGTTTCCTCGTTTTGTTCTTCCTGCTGCACTGCACTTTCGGTTTTTAGTTGTTTTTGTACTGCACTGGTTTGTTACTTTTTTTGTTTTTTTTTTAGAACAAGGGGGGATGCCGGGGATGGCTTTTGTTATTTATTTATTTTTTTTTTTTTTGTTTGTATATAGGAGGGCCGGGAATGGCTCTTTATTTTCGTTTTTTTTTTTTTTTTTTTTTTTTTTTTTTTTGACAAAAGGGGGCCGGGGTTGGCTTTCTGCCTTTTTTTTGGTAAGGGGCTCACTTTTCACTCTTCACTTTTTTTTTTTTTTTTGGTTTTACCTCATAATTTTTTGGTGTTTGGTGCTTTTGCGTTGTTCACTTTTGTTCACTTTGGTATGTTGTCTGTTTCACTGTTTGTAATTTGTTTTATATTGTCACTTAGTTTTCACTGTTGTGCTTGTTTATTTTTATATTTATTTTTATTTATATTAGTTTTTGTCGCGGGTTCGCGGTGGCTCGAAGGACCATGAAGAAGCTCTCTGGAGCTGTCGGCGGAACGCTTTTAAATAAAAATGCGCGGGATTGCGGGGGTGCGTGCGTTTATTTCGTCTGTTTAAACACGAATGACAATAGTAACACATTTGACGACACAAACGGCCGGAGCCGGTGGATTTGGAAAGTGGGACATAAGTACAAAGGGGAATTGGAAGGGAGAGGATTGGAACATTGCAGGATCCACAGAACACTGGGACTAACACATTTAGACAATTTGCAAATAAACATCGAACGCACCAGCAGTCCTTGCCCTGGCGTTTGTATGGCGCATTTTTTGTACGAACCCTAATCAACTCTGGGGACTGGTTTTACCGAATTTGCTACTCTGGGGCCTGGTTTTACCGAATTAGCAACCGTGACCCCTCCGAGTTTCGCGTCATGTAGTCATTGGTCTGAACAACGACTGATTGTAAGAGCGTAAGAATGCGTGTGCTGAGCGTACTGCCACTAAGCAAATAAACACATCAGTGATGGAATTTGGGCCCAAGTGTATCGTATCAAACATCAGCATAGGAGTGTACCATATTCAAGCAAAATGTATCAATTTTTTTCCAAGCTCTCAATTAAGTGAAAGACCAATTTAATAACATTTTTATTAAAAAACAATTCAAAAGTCTTATTCGAAACTAAAATGTATATTTAAAAACACATGAAATTCTAATTTAAACAAGAAATATAAACATTTTGTTGCGAATATGCCAACTCTCTTATCAAATGCAACCCTGTACTGATCTTCTCAAAATACAACTTTGTGTTATTAAGGTTGTGCGGCGATGTGGCAACTACAGGATGAAGGACGCCATATCCTCCTTTTCTGGATTGACACATTGACGAGAAGGCGATTGGAAAGTGCGATAAGGCGATTGGAAAGTGGGTGAGTGAGATGAGATTGGGTGTGTGAGTAATACTACGTTTACATTGAGCCCAAATGCGTGATTTGGGAAAAAATTCTCAAATGCGAAGTCAAATCACGCATTTCCCCATACAAATTCAAATCTACGAAATGACTCATTTCAACAAAACGACGAAGCAAATGCGATAAAACATGACCGATTTTATCGAACGCATCACAAAATGAAAGCTCTTTCAAAAGCTTTCAAAGCTTTTGCTTCTTTTTGACAGTTCAAAATCAAAACAAACGAAAATTATCAAAATGGAAATTTTGCATTGAAATTTTCGTCTGCTTCAAATATGTAGAATATTCTTAGCATGTAAGGTGTGTAATATACATGTATTCAAATATCGCAGTGTGTAGAACATAGAGGCAGCAAAAAAGAAACAAATGATTTGGTCAGAAGCCGGAAAAGAGCTGATCTATGAGCTGCGGCAAGAGGACATGAGCATCGAGCATTTGACATTAGCTGCCAAACAAAATGAAATTCAATGCAAATGAGGCAATGTAAACACTTTGAAATGACTCATTTGAAACTACGCATTTGGGTTCAATGTAAACGTAGTATAAGCCGATTTTTGTGCGTTTTTTGCAATTCACGTACACAGTCTGTGTGTGCTGGCAGTCATCAGCTCTTCACTGTTTTCGCTCTTAGGGATGATTGTGCAAACTAAAATGCCGCCAGTTTCCTTTCAATTATTTGCTTTTTAAAGTATGTTCTCATTAACATATCATTAACACAACATATCAACTTTTTGGTTTCATTACGTAGATATTATTGAAAAATATACCAAAGAACACAAAGCTTAATGCGTTGAACACGACAGGTTCAATTGCCGTCCTTTTTATTTCGCAGTTCTTCATTTAGCGAATCTCTAACACAGGGTTGACGATCAGATCAGAACAGGTATGCTTTTGGTGATAAATGCTCTAGTTCGAACGCAGGACTGTTTTTTTTTGGATGCAGCTTATAAAACCTTAATTTAATTCAATAAAAAGCATACCCATCGGTTCTTTTGACACTTTTGGGCAATAATATATTTTTATAGTTAGTTTTATACAAACGTATTACGAAATTGCACCAAAAAAAATACAAATATAAAGAAATATTTCTTTGGTCACTAAAAATGACTCACACCAGCAACACTAGAAATTTGAAATGAACTAGAACAACAACCCCGTTTTAGAAATTTATATGGAGGAAAAACTACGTTCCTGATCAAGCTTGGGGCTTACTAGTAGGCCCCAAGGTTGCAATTTTATAATAATATTAGTGAAACTCTGTGCATGTATTCTGTGCGGCTCTCCCACTTTCACATCGCTTAATCGTTGACAGTCGCATTGAGAAAACAAAAATAAAATTTAATAGTAAAAATAAGAAAAACGAAACCAAGTCTTACAATATATATAGATTATTCTAAATAGGAATCATTCTTAGAATCATAACAACATTTATTACAGGCTTTCAAGAAATCTTTCGTTTGTATTAAGGACAAAGCAGTGCTTACTTGTAAACGGTTTCGTAACTTGCTTTTGACTGGCTGAAGAGTGGGGAATAGATAAAATACCTTTAACAACTCTTAAAATGTTTTTGAAAGAGGCTCGTTTAATTCATTTTTTAAGCAAGAAACTTTTTCCCAAAATTCAGTAAAACCAACATTTTAAAAGATTCCCATTGTTAATTTCTTCGAGATACTTAATCTCTTTAGGAAAACGCTTGGAAACAAACAGTATTTGTTTTACCCAGCAAGACATGCTCGGGTGAAAACTTTGGCAGAAAGTTTTATATTTCATCATTAAAGTTAACTCTTTTTCTTAAAGAGTCAAGAAACTTTATGTTAAACTCACGACATTTCCTTTAAATTTTGAAACATCTTCATCAGATATAACCCCTGATATAATCTACTCCACAACACACATCACCAACGGGTAATTGATCTTCAAATAATCTTCGTTTATATTTTTGCCATCAAATACTTCTTTTTTCAAAAAATTTTTTGCTAAATGGTGAAACAAATATGCAATTCTTAGAAGAAATGTGTGAATTCGTGCGTCTTCCGATTGCATTGACGATGGTAATATGACAAAAACTATCCATAACTAGTTAGAGATGTTAAGCTATGTCACCAATTTTAATTTTAAGGTTGTCACACAATTTGCAAAAATGTTTGTTTTTAGTGCTAGAAGGCAATAAAAAGTTTTCTTTTGGTTACTCGACTAGTGTGTACCAAAAACGAGGCCTGTGTACCAACGTACTTTTTAAACTGTGATTGTATGAAAAAAGTACAATAGTATCAAGAATTCCATCACTGATCTGCAAGTTATTTGGTTACCCCACTTGTCTCTCACGACTGCACGTGCTGTTGGCAACAGCGTGTGTGTGTGCATCGAGGTTGTATGAATATTGTTGCTTATAGCTGTCAAAGCTGTCGGTGTAATTTGAGTGTGAACTTTCTACTAAGAGCGAAAGAGACACGTTGGCTTTTCAAAAAAATATGTGTTGGAATAGGATAAAAAATATCTACTTAAAGTCGATATTCAATGATGCACACCAAATATTGCAAACAAATTTTGACTCACAGATTGCTTTGTGCCCATCAATTTGTAAAAATTCAACACTGAACAAGACTAAGTGAAACAACAATATTTTACATTCAAATGCAAATACCTTCGCAAGTGTGAAACAACAACATTTCGAATTTCTCGCCATTTGTCAAAAGTGAAAAGACGGCGATACAGTGAAATTGTTGGAAATTGGAGAATTTCAGAAAAACGTTTAAATTTTGTCATTTTCCGGAACACCGGCGGTGGAAAAGGCGGTGGAAAGGGCGTACAATAGGACACAGAGAGAAGACGGAAGTGCCGTCACCATAATAAACTTATTAATTTTTTGTTTGTTTGTTAATTAATTTATTTTTGGTTAGTTAATTTTTGTATTATATCTGTTATATTCGAAAAAATTTTATTAAAAAAGAATTTTTTTTAATCAAAAGTAAACGTTTATTTATTCTTATATATGTAACTGGTACTGTAACCTGTACTGTAACGGGTACTGTAACCGATACTGTGGCCGGTATCTCCGTTACGCATTCCGATACGGCAACTAGTACTGTAACTGGTACGGTTCCGGTACGTGTGACGGAAGAGTGAGCGAGAAAACTATATGCACCATATTTCTACATACTACATGAGTGCGAGCAAGATGGAGGCTCACACGTATACATGAGTTTCGGTGACTTTTTTCCCATCGCCTTAAGAATGTCACTAGGAGCTGTAACGGAAACCTTGGTTATGCGTACCGGTCATGTTACCGGTGACATAACCGGTACGTGCCTTGCTGGGTTGCGAATTGATTGCCACTGCTCTGACCCGTTGTAAATGTGTTTGTGTTAGTTGAAGGAGTCGCATAATTTGTATGTAGAAGGGTATGATGCTTTGCATTGCAAAGCTTGCAGCGATATTGAGAGGGGCATTTACTGACAATGTGAGTGCGACTGAAACAATTGAAACAAAGTTTTTTCTCTTTAACGAAAGATCTGCGCGACACATCATTTAACTGTTTAAATTGTCTGCACTGTGAGAGGGTGTGCGCGTCATTACAATTTGGGCATTTAGCAACAGAGTTTTCGTCAGCACTTCCGAAATTTGTAATTGCACGGCGACCGTTAGAATGACGCGGATTTGAATGTATGCATGATTCAAGGGCATCACAACGATTAGTAAGAAATGTTAAAAATGTAGCGAACGAAGGTTCTGTTTGGGCGTCACAAAATTTAGCCCACTCCTGTCTCGATTCGTTATGCAATTTGTTTAAGAGTATTTGTATTAACCAGGGGTCGCGACTATTCGAATTTAACGCATTTAGACCGCGAACAACTTCATCTGCGACGTCAGTTAGTTTACGAAGTAATGTAGCACTAGTCGAATTGCATGATGGTAGTGAAAGAAAGGATTGTACAAACGAACGAACTACGAGTATCAAAGGCTTTCTTTCATAACGTTGCACTAATCTATCCCAAGCCTCACTGTAGTTGCTTTCCGTAATTGGGATGTGCTGTACCAAATGACGCCAAAAACGATGTCAAATAGAAAAACTTCTGGGTGTCTGTCAAGCCTTGCTTGCTGTCCACAGCACTTAGGAAGAGATCTTTGAACGATGTCCAATCTTGATATCTGCCGGTGAAAACTGGAATTTTGATGTGTGGTAGCGGAATTCGCAAATTATTGTTAACAGCAGTAAAATTTTCTAAAAACGACGACTGTTGCTCTGCGAGCTTCTGCAGGGTATCCTCCTTGTCGCCTCTAACCGATGTTGAGTGGTCTTCCAGTGTGGGTTGAGCCGCTCGTCTGCCGGCTAGCCATTGGGACAGAATCGCATGTGCCTGAAAATACCTTGTCTCGTACTCCACAATGTCGTCAATTGGATCCATAAACTTGGGATCATCCTCAAAACTGTACAGCTCTTGACTTAAGGCCAGCAAGTCCTTGTAGTTTTCTTCCAGCTTTTGAAGCCGATTGGAACATTGGTCCACTGAATCTAAATCAGTGAGGTTTTCTGCTACCTCCAAAGTGCGAGTATTGTGGGTCTTTGCCCAGCCACGTTGTTGTTGTAACTTCTTCATTATGTCTGTCGCTTTCACGTGGTACGCGGTGAAAGAATGAAGGCTACGAGTTCGGAAACCAATATACGAAGGTTACGGCACTTGGTACGCGGTGCGCGCAATGTAAGCGAAGAGCGAAATGTCTAGAACTCCAAACTGGATTCTATGCAAAAGGTTCAGTGCCACGTGATGCGCGATGGCACGAATATTCGGAGAATGTTTGTCGCTTTCACGTGGTGCGCGGTGAAAGGATGAAGACTCCGAATGCGAAACAAATATACGAAGATTACGGCACTTGGTACGCGGTGCGCGCAATGCAAACGGAGAGCGAAAAGTCTAGAGCTCCAAACTGGAGTCTATGCAAAAGGTTCAGTGCCACGTGATGCGCGATGGCACGAATATTCGGAGAATTTCTGTCGCTTTCACGTGGTGCGTGGTGAAAGGATGAGGGACTCCGAATGCGAAACAAATATACGAAGATTACGGCACTTGGTACGCGGTGCGCGCAATGCAAACGGAGAGCGAAAAGTCTAGAGCTCCAAACTGGAGTCTATGCAAAAGGTTCAGTGCCACGTGATGCGCGATGGCACGAATATCCGAAAACACAATCGAAACGGCGCTTGCTACTCGGTGTGGAGCGATCGAGAACTCCGACTGCGAAATACTAAGCAATCACGCCACGTGGTACACGGTGGCGCGGCAACTCGGAGTACACTTGCTTTCTCGGCACGTGGTGCGCGGTGCCCGAGATGTTCACTCAAACCAATAGCCGGACGATCCGGCTCGAAGGACCAGAAAATGTTTTAGAACTAGAAAGAAAACGCGGAGAATTGGCTTAAGCCCTTTAACAACTTATTCTTTATTGATTGTCTGCGACCGTTCGACCGAGTACAAATGACAAAACGCAATGACAACTGAACAACTGAACTACTGAAGAACTGAACTGAAATGTGCGAGTGTGATGCTTTTATATGTGTAACTTAACGAAAAAATACAGTTACTTCAAAAAAAGGGGAATAAGTAAATAAAAACTGTTGTCGGCTCTCTGGTTCCACAACAGTAGTACACAGGCATATTTTCTTAACAGTGTAAAAATCGCAAGGATTCATCAACCACTAGATAGATAGATTTGAAAGGGGAAATGTGCACTGAGACCAAAGTTGATCTATTGTGCCCCCTACAACTTTAGAGAACGTCCCCCAGTCCCACCGACCTAATGAAGCTTAGTAACTCACGTGAGAGAAGGTGTTTGACGTTCTCTTCTGCAAGCCAGTACTGGCCCTGGTGCTGTCTCCTACTACGGCATACCGCATCGCAGTGCAGTATGACGTGCTCAGGAGTCTCCTCCGCTGTTTCGCAGAGTCTGCAGACGTTTACCTGTTCTACCCCGATTGTGTTTTTTTTTTTTTTTAAACAGGAACAAACGCACAGGGGATGACCCCTATTAATGCGAAGCATTGCGTTGGTTCAGGAAGGATATAAAGGTTAGGAGATAGGGTTATGAGTAAAGTGTTTATGGGCTCTTGCCTTGAACCCATCGAGATCATAAGTGCTGGGGAAAATATCCGCAGGGAGACCATTCCACAGCCGCGCTGTACGGGCCAGAAACGAACTTTCCCTGTAGTGCGTAGTGCGCTGGAACATCGTTTCGACGTGGAATGCATGGGCGCCAGTGTTCAAACGGGTTGCCCGGGGAATACCCGGAGTGATGGCATCAAGCTGCTCATCTCCACTGAGCAATTACCGAAAAAGTATCGGTAAAATAACACCACACATGCCACGTTTCGACGATGCTCCAGGGAGTCAATAGAGCTGGATGCCCTACTGTCCCCTATAAATTTAATCGCACGGTTTTGCACCCGATCGAGGAACTCCAAATGGGTTTTTGAAGCCCCCGCCCAGAGGTGCGAGTTAAACTCCATTTTAGGTCGGATATAGGTAGTCTAAATAATGCGGAGATCAGACGGAGTGAAATATTTTTTGCACCGCTTTAGGAAGCCGAGGCACTTGGCTGCTTCTTTCGACACGCCAAAAATATGATCGTTCCAACGAAGATCGTTCTTAATGGACATGCCCAGAACATCAAGAGCTGCCGATTCCGCAATACCCACACCACCCATAACCAGGGATGTGGGGAGACTCGTTTGTGGGATAACAGGCAACATTGGGTCTTGCGGGGATTAAAATCGACCCTGTTCGCTTGACCCCACTTGGATAGGTTTGTAGGAAAAGGGTTGGAGAAAGGACCGAACCCTGCGGCACTCCCGCGCTAAGGGAATGCTTTTCCGAGGCTATGCCGTCTATTACAACACGAATAGAGCGATCATAGAGGAAGCTCGTTATCCAACGAGAGAAGACACTACCGACACCATAGGCAATCAATTTTGACACGAGTGCTTTATGCTACACCCGGTCAAAGGCCTTGGAAATATCCAATGCAACAACCTTGCTTTCACCGAGGTTTAGAATGCTATGGTTCCATTTCTCGGTGAGGACCGCCATAAGGTGTCCCGTCGATCGCTGTCTTCGAAAGCCGTATTGGCGGTCACTTAGCAGTCTATTGTGCTCCAGATATTTCACAAGGTTGAAGTTTACAATGCCTTCCATTACCTTGGAAAGCACCGAACAGATTGCTATAGGTCGGTAGTTCGCAGGGTCAGTAGTCTTGCCTTTTTTAAGGAACTGGTTGAACATTTGCTACCTTCCTACATGTCGGAAATTGAAAACTTTGCGTAATGGACAAGCCAGTGAGGTAGCGCACTTTTGCAAAACAAGGGCTGGAATGCCGTCCGGCCCTGAAGCCTTATTTACATCGAGATTTGCAAGCACTCTTTTAACTACCCGTGTCCGAAAATGAATTTCTGGCATAGAGCAAGATACGTTTTCGACTACGGGCAGTAGTTGATCGCTGGGGGGCAGAGAGGAATTCTCTGCGAAAATTTTAGCCAACAAATTAGCTTTATCAACCGAGTGAGTGATGATTTGATCATTGTTAAGAAGAGTTGGGATTGAAGACGATGTTTGGTTCTTCACCTTCTTAACGAATGACCAAAAGTTCTTACTACCACGCTGGCATTGAAGAACTTTTTTCGTTTGGCGCTGTTTGTGCAGAAACTTTTGGCGCCTTAGGATGGCATTGCATCGATTTCTAGCCTGTTTACGCAGCTGTTCAGTGGTGGCATTTTTATTTGCCTGCCATGCTCTGAAAGCTTCCTCTTTAGACCTGACAGCAATTCTGCATGTCTCATTAAACCAGAGATTGTCCTTAGGTTTAATGCAAATTTTCTTATTAGGGATGAAGGACCGCATTCCCAATAATATTATTTCTTCAACCATTTTGGCTGCGGCATTTATGTTTCTATCAAGAAAACACAATTTCCAATTGAAGTGGGCGAAAAAATCGTTAAGTCCACTCCAGTTAGCTTTATCATACATCCACATTAAGCGCTTCGGGGCTAAGGGCGAAGCATTGCGGATAGAAGAGTATGAGAAAGACGCCAAAATGGTGCAATGGTCCGAGTTTCCAAGAGGTGCGTGCATTTCAACATCATATTTTTCATGATGTGAAGTGAGAAAAAGGTCTAGAGTATTGAGAGCTTGCCCCGCAACGCAGGGGATATGCGTTGGTTCATGCACTATTTGAGTCAAGTTATTAGACTCGGCAAAGAGCTCGACAAATAAGCCTTCAGGAGTTGTGTGGCTGTAATGGCGTAGCCAATTGGAATTATGAATATTGAAATCACCAGCAACTACAATTTCACTATTCGGATACGATTCCAAAATATGAGAAATAGAATCAGAGAGAAGATCAAACTTGTTGTAAGTAAAATCTCTCCCTGAATTCGGGCTTCTATACAGAAAGCAGAAGTGCAAAATGTGCGACTGGATATTGAATTTAACCCACATGGAGCTAAATTCGGCATCCGTCGTGTATAGTTGTTGCTGGCATTGGTACGCAACATTACTGCACACATAAATGGCAAGACCCCTGTGAGGAGAGAACAATGGCAGTAAGTGGTAACCAGGGATGTGGAAATCCCGTGGATCTGCATCCCACACACCTGGGTTTCACTTAGTGCCATTACATGGGGTTTATGAAGTTTAACAAACGCGTATACAGCAAAAAAGTTCGCCCTGAGCCCGCGCACGTTGCAGAAGGCTATGCGAAATTTGTCCAGCACCATGGCCTGGGTGGGTTAAAGGACAAGGAAAGTAGCCGGGAATGCGATCTGCCGCACTAAGAAATTGATTAGTACATGTGTTTCCTCATCCTGCAGTGCCCGGTGACCAGTTTAAGCTGGGTTTTTCCCAGTCTGAGGCATTCTTCACTCCATCTGGAGTTATAACCTTTGATGAAGATCTTCGATTGCCTAAGACCTGTGGCATTTGACCAGTGTTCTGAGTTCCTGGTTCTTTCCTTTCCTAAAGTCTTAGTGACTCTGCTAGAGCGCTTTTGCCCAGCCCAATGAAAGGTTCTGGTGCAAGGGGGATCATAGCTGCCCCAGTTCTAGCAAGACTATCAGCCTCCTCATTCCCCTCTAATCCTCTGTGTCCTGGAACCCAGAGAATTTTAACCTGGTTATCTGTACCCAGTTTATTCAATGCTTCTATGCATTCCAGCACCAACCCTGAGGTAATCTCATACGAGATTAGTGCTTTGATGGCTGCTTGACTGTCAGAACAAATTACTATGTCTTGCCCCCTGTACAAACGCTCGAGGTTAATCTGCACACAGAGCCTGATGGCATATAACTCTGCTTGAGATATGCTGGATGTATTCCCCATGGGCTCATAGTGCTTGAAGCGAGGTCCAAATACCCCCGCCCCTGTTCCATCGTGCGTTTTGGAGCCGTCTGTGAACCACGTAATAGTATGTGGTTTGAAATGGGACTGGTGTGCTTCCCAGTCCCAGTCCACTTTGTTACTCATATATATTACGAAGTTTTTCTCGTAATTATATGTTTTCGTTATTGAGTCCATAACCACTTCTCTCAAAACCCTATCTCCTAACCCTTATATCCTTTTTGAACCAACGCAATGCCTCGCCTTAATAGGGGTCATCCCCTGCGCGTTTGTTGATTGAAAAAAAAAAAAAAATTGGGTAAAATACATAGGGGCACAGAATAAACAGTATACAGAAGGCGCATCTGAAATAATTTTGCGATTTCATTTCAGACGCGGGCGGGAGCAGCAAAGATGAGGAAAATGTATATGGAACCGAGAGACTTCGGCTATTCGAAGATATTCGCGATGACTTCGGCACACTTCTTAATTCGAAGTCAGCTTTCATAATTTGCTTTATGTTGATGTGGTCAGTCGTTCGCATAATTGTGTGCGCTGACAGCGATCGCTGGCGCTGACTTCACATGCTTGGCTTTACTCGGGCACTTTGATATGGTGGTTGTTTTGGCAAAGCGTTCGCCAGTCACTTTTTCTTATGCAAATTTTGTCTGTCCGCTTCTTGTTCTTGTTTGTAAAAAAGCTGTGCAAAAAAATTGTGCAATTGAGTTCCCACAGCAATTGTGAAGAATTAAATGATACTACGTTTGAAACGCTTTCTAATATCGTATTAAATCTCGACTCAGCTCCTGAACATAACGAAGAAACTAGTCAAACCGATGATTTCGAAGTGGATAATAATACAGCCATCCTTGCCGATTTCATATTAAATGATAATTTTCAGAACTGTTCTGAATTTACCATTGATTTAGCGTCTTTAAGATATTTTTTGGGTTATGTTGTTTACAAAATACTTCCCAAAATAAACTGTGAAACATGTGCAGGTGAATTGAGAAAAGAAGATGAGGTACTAACAGTTCCTAGTGAACTTTTCATATTTCACAAAAACTTTAACTCTCTCAAAGATTTCGGCAATCTTATTAGTCCATCGCAAATTCTATTAGAGATAAGCAAAGTACACATTTCAATTTTCCGCAGCATTTTTGAAAAACAGCCACAAATTCTAGGCATACAAAATTTAATAAAAGTTAAATGTCAAAATGCTACACCACAATGGTTTTCCACATGTCCTGATCATAAAAACACAATTTTGGATTTTATGATCTTAGTTCTTCTCAGGAAGCATTGTTCATAGGCCTTAGAAAAGAAAAATGTAACTAAACCCCGAAAACTTAAAATCCTAAAATCGTAATCAACTCTGGTTATTTTGACCAAACTTATTCCCACAATTGGCGGTTTTTTAATCGTAGTATTGTGAGTCGTTCAGCTCCTTACAGAAATCAGCCAAAGCAAAAATTTATTCTAACTTCAGTTGTTAGCCAGCGACAACAACAACCACAGGCTGTAGCCTTTCCTCATCTAATCTAAACTAATAATCTAATTTATATTAGATTACTTTTTAATAATTTTGCTTGGAAAAAATTGCATTTGGCTAAAAGAACACATTGCAAGTAAAACGAAAAATAAGAATAAAATAAAAATACTAAAAAACACATAAAAATACTAAATGATATAAACTTTAAGAAAATAAAAGGAATAAATAATGAAGAAAAAGTTATAAATACCAACTAAATAAGAATAATAACAATAAATAACAATAATTAATAATTAATAATAATAATAAATACCAATAATTAAATTGATTTTTTGTTTTGTTAATTTAATTAACAAAAAATTTCAATTTGTAAGCTATTCTCAATAGCATTTACACTTTTGACAATTTATCAATTAAAGAGCTTTTACTTTTAGAAATAGAATGCCAATTCTTGACAAATAGTAAGAACTTGACAAATAGTCAATATGGTGAATTTATTAAGAATTGGGCTGTTAATACATGAATTTGAAAAATTTATCGGTATGAATTTTATTAGGCCAGAAGGCAACGTAGCCAATATGAATGCCAACATTGCACAGCAGAAATTCATGGTTTTGTTTTTGTATCAATAAAGAACGCACACTCTACTGTACGCCTTTGCGAATTCACATGGTTCATTATTCATAGCAGTACCGAAAGTCATGGAAATTCAATTTGCTTTTCATCTTGTGCAGTTGCTCGTATTGTTTCCAATCGCCTCAGCGCATACACAAGCAACACGCACGTTTATTTTCACACGAACACACACCCTTGCATATTCGAATTTGCAAACGGTACGCCGCGGCGCGCCGTCTCGTGCAAATCAGCACAGCACAGCTCGCAATTGATGTTCCTTGTCGAACACCCCAACAGAGAATGAAGGTGATCTTCGAAAATTTAAGTTTGCTGAAGCCAGCGACAAAACTTCGTATAGCCGAAGTACTACTGTGCCTCGTCCCCTTTACTGCTTCCCCCCGCATCCACAAACGGGCCGTACCGCTGAAACCCGCAAAGAAAATTTTCTTTACACCAGATGCGCATTCTGTATATTGTTTGTTCTGTGATAGGGGTTACTAACAGATAACACGTCCAAGTCTCTGCGACTTAGAACGTGATCCCCCCCTTTACTGGTTCTGGCCAGCCCAAGGATAGTGCGCTTGGCCGCCATTTCAATTGCTATGTGCAATGGTGATATTGTTGGCGGCACAGTCAAGTTGAAGCGAAGTGGCAGCGACAGCCGGCGACGAGCGAATTGTTAACGTTTTCGTCGCAGGCTGGCAACGCGATGGCCGAAGGAGAGTTTGTCAGTGGAACAGTGAGAACGCACAGGCAAACATCAATTTTTTAACACACACCACAGAAGATGTCTATTGTTTGCAAATAAAGTCACAGTTGTATTTCAAAACGGAATTTGTTATTTGCTATTGTCTTGCGACATCAGTTTAAAAAATTGTTTGCCTGTGCCGTGTAACGTTTTGTTTTGCCGTGCAACGTTTTGTTTTGCCGTGTAACGTTTGTCTTTGTGTAACGACGAGTATGCTGTCACGCAAGAAAGGAAGAGATGCTGCAGAGGAGCAGCGTATGGAGCAGCCGAACGAGGACAGCACCGCGGGTGCTGCAGGTGAACAATTGGACGCGACGCTAGTGGAAAATGGTAATTCACTAGGGGCTCGCGTGTTGCCGCCATCGACCGCCATCAGTAGCGGGCAGCTGGCGGAACTTCTGGCCGGAATATTGCTGCTGCGTGTATCGGTGGCCGAGGCAAGTTTCTTGCCGCAGCCAGGAGGTAGGAGACTTGCGGGCCAGATTGGAGAAGGAGGCCACGCTGACGAATTCTAACATGCACGAATAGGTGCGATCGCCATGTTTATTCGCGGCGTCATCGCAAGTAGCGGTATCGGCGCTATCGCAAGTAACGGGATCGACGCCGCAGCAAGTAGCGGTAGCGACGCCGCATCAACAGTTAATGACGCCGACACACATATTGACGCCGCAGCAACGGCCAACGACGCCGACATACATATCGGCGCCGCAGCCACGGCCAACGACGCCGACACATATATTGACGCCGCAGCAACAGCTAATGACGCCGCACATATCGACGACTTTTGCGCAGTCTGTACCGCCATCAGACTTCAATGGGGACTCCCAATATAGTTCTGCGGCGAAGCTGTGCCCGCTGCCGCAGTTCGACGGCAATTCAGAGGATTGGCCACTCTTTTTAGTAAATTACAGGGAGACGACGGCCGAGTTCCAGTATAGCAATCCGCAAAATTTAGCGCGATTGCACAGGGCGTTGCAGGGTAACGCTAAAAGCGCGGTTACGGCGCTGCTCATCCATCCGGAAAACGTACCAAAGGTGCTGGAGGAGCCACAATTTAACTTTGGCCGGCCGGACTTGCTTATATGTTCCCAGCTGCAGAGGGTGCAGCAGTTCACGCCAATTCAAGAGAGCCATATGGGGCAGATTTTGGAGTTCGCAAATAGAGTGCGAAACATTGTCGCGTTTTTTAAGTCGGCTAGGTGTGAGCAGCACCTGGTCAACCCCATGCTTCTGGAGCAACTGATTGCGAAGCTACCAGTCTCCAAACAGCTCGAGTGGAGCAAACATGCTGCTCACGTTTTGCCGTTTCCTACTGTGGAAGCATTTTCGGAGTGGATCAGTGATTTGGCTAGGGTGATTTCAATCATGCCTGGCATTGCCGAAACGTCGCTGCGATCCACACTAACACGACAGGGAGGGCAGGTAGGTAGCAGCGACTGCGTGCTCTCAGAGCACACTCAAGTAGCAACAATGTGCCGGTGCGGGCAATGCCCGGCGAGTTTTGCATAGCAGTGAGGTGCAGCCTAACCAACAACAACGGGGAAGGCCGAGCCACGGAAAGGTCAAGAAAGGTAAAAGGTGAAAAAAGTTCGGACGGTCAAAACACTTAATTTGCCGGCACAATCATTTACCAAAGAGAAGTATGAGCACCTAGCAGATTTGCCAATACAGAGCTACGTCGACGCGAAGCCCGTGCTCCTGTTGGGGCTGGACAATTGTTTCCTCAATGTCGCCCAGCGAACAGTCGATAATGGACGTCATCAGCCCGTAGCTGCCTTACCAAAGTTGGGTTGGGTGGCGTTTGGTCCAGTGCGCTCCGCGGCAACTGCTAGGCTGAGGGTGCTGCACGTGCGTGAATGTCGAGCGCTGACGGACATGAACAAGCTGATGGAAGACTATTTTGCTACTGAGAGCTTCGGCGTACGAAGCACAGACGTCGTATTGGACTCTGACGATAACCATCGCGCCCGAAAGCTGTTGTCCGAGACTATGAGGAATATTGGTCACAGGTATGAGGTTGGTTTGTTGTGGCGTACGGAGGATGTACGCCTGCCGAAAAGCTACGCAATGGCGGAGCAACGTTTGGTTAACATTGAAAATAAAATGGCCAAGAATGTGACATTTGCCAACAATTACAAGAAGGAAATTGATAAATATATTTCAAAGGGCTATGCCAGGCTGCTGTCACCGGAGGAGGCGACCAAAGAGGGTCCAACCACGTGGTATCTGCCGCATTTTGGAGTGGTGAATCCCAGCAAACCTAGCAAGCTTCGGATCGTTTTCGATGCGGCAGCAACGGCGTCAGGAACATCGTTCAACGCTGAGCTGCTGAAAGGGCCAGACCATGCACAGCCACTGTGGGCAATAATTGCCAAGTTCCGCCAGGGTGTGGTGGCAGTCGCGGGTGATATACAAGAGATGTTCTCACAAATCCGTGTCCGGAAAGCCGACCAAGATGCCAAGCGGTATTTATGGAGAACGGATACCGCACACCCAGTCCAAGTCTATGTAATGGAATCGCTGATATTCGGAGCGGTTTGTTCGCCATGTTGCGCGGAGCAGGTGAAGAATGTTGATGCTGAAAACTACAGAGCCCTGATGCCTAGGGGTGCAAAAGCAGTCATAGAGAACACATACGTAGATGATCTAGTGATCAGTTTCAACAGCGAGCAGGAAGCAGAGGAGGTCATGGGCGAAGCCACATACATAAATGCTGGTGCTGGGTTTAAGCTGCGCAATTTCAGTTCAAATTGTAAGTCAGTAGAGGCCAAACTTAACAATGAAGAAAGGAGCCACGAAGAGCCGTTCAATCTGGAACGTGGAAGTGCCACCAGCAAGATACTGGGCATGTATTGGAACACGGCAGAGGACACAATGCAGTTTAATTTTAAGTTTCATAAGGTACCAAAGGAGGTATTAGAATGCAAGCGTCCGCCAACCAAGCGCGAGATGCTGAAATTGGTTATGTCAGTCTACGACCCGTTTGGGTTCTTGGCGAATTTTATGTTATACACCAAACTATTGCTGCAATCGACGTGGAGGATGAAGGTGCCATGGGACGATCCGCTGCCAAAAGAATTACAGGGTTATTGGGCCGCCTGGTGGAAAGAGTTCCAACGAGTGGAGATGTTCTCCGTAGCCCGATGCTATTCGCCGTTGCTGGCAGCAGCTGATGACATACAGCTGCACGTGTTCGTCGACGCGAGCATCAGTGCCTATGCAGCAGTTGCGTATTTACGTGTACGCAAAAACAGTGAGGTGATTGTCGCGTTCGTCGCCGCAAAAACGAAATGTGCGCCACCGAAGGGCGAGTCTGTTCCAGGTCTCGAACTACAAGCCGCCGTCTTGGGTTGCCGATTGGCAACCACGATTGTCAACAGCCATGATTTTTGCATTAATAGAACCGTGTTTTGGAGCGACTCTAAAACGGTTATATTATGGATCCGGTCAACTGAGCGGCGGAATCGAATTGCCGAAATACTCGCTAGCTCTGAAACAGCACAATGGCGTTGGTTGCCAAGTGCTTGCAATGTTGAAGACGACGCCACCAGAGTCTTAATTCAGCCGAAGTTTGAAGTCACGTCGCGCTGGACATTAGGTCCCCAGTTCCTACACGAGGGGGAGGAGCTGTGGCCACAGGAACCGCTATGGTCTCCGACTGCTGTCAAGCTGAGGAAGCGCCGCATCGAGTCTTGCTGACCAATAGGACAGGTGAGAACTTTATAGATTTTACTAAGTTTTCTTCCTAGTTGAAGTTGCTGCGAACGGTCGCATGAGTTTGGCGATTTGTGCACAACACCAAATCGGGTCAACGCACGAAGGGTGAACTCGCCGCTGGGGAACTAGCTGCAGCTGAAGACACCATTTGCCGCTCTGTGCACAAAGAGGTGACGAAATACTCTGGTTGAGCACAGGACGCTGCCTGCCAAAATTAAATAGTTTAAGCCAGTTGACTCCGTATCTGAAGGATGGTCTACTTCGCGTCAATGGGAAAATCGACGCCGCCTTTTGCTTGCCCGCGTCCGCGCGGCGCCCAATAATTATGCCACAGAGTCACCATGTTTCGCGTCTTCTGATGGCCCACTACCATCAGAAGAGGCATCATCAAAACGACCATCTGGTAATCAACGAGTTGCGGCAGAAGTTCTGGGTGCTGCACGCCAGAGCCTTGTTGAAGTCCGTCAAGTCAAGCTGTCCGACGTGCATCCGGGACCGTGCCAAGCCGAAGGTGCCGCTCATCGTATGTGCGCCCATTCAGTTATACAGGAATCGATTACTGTGGGACATTCTATATAGCGGTACGACGCAGCCGAGAGAAACGCTGGATAGCGTTGTTTACATGTCTGACGACGCGCGCCATACATTTGGAGGTGGTCGACGACCTTTCAACTGATAGCTTTCTGCTATGTTTTAGGAACTTTGTTAACCGACGTGGTACGCCAGTTAAAATTCGCAGCGATAATGGTACAAATTTTGTGGGAGCACAGAAGGAACTCCTGCCGGAAAACCGCTTATTTGATTTCGACAAGGTAGAACGACACATGGCGCAAGAGAGGATTGAATGGGTTTTCAACTGCCCAGGCAATCCGAATGCAGGTGGCTGCTGGGAAAGGCTGATAGGTTGTGTCAAGCGCTTATTGGCGAAGGCGCTGAAGGAAGAAGCTCCGCGAGTCGGAGCGTGGTCATCGAAGCCGAATCGATTGTCAACGGCCGCCCTTTAACCGACTTGCCGTTGAAGCCTGAAATTTTAGAAATTTGCGAGTTTTACTGTCGTAGGGTCATAGGTAGAAAGAAAGGTAGGAATAGCTCCAGGAGGAGAAGCAGGTAGGAGGAATGGTCTAGGGGAGAGGGTAGGTGCAACTGGGATTGACCCCATTTATGAAAGCTGAAGACTCCAGCTACGTTTTAAGGGTATTATTTTTTCGATAAACCTATAAATTCATATTTTACAAGCATTTTATCGATTTTGCAGTAGGCAGCCATTTAATGTCACTCTTGCGCATCGATCTGTTCATGATTGCCGATTAGTAATGGAATTATTGATTTAATTTGATAAAGCTGCAATCTCTAGCTACATTTTAAGGGGTTTTTTATTAAGGTAACCATACGCGTTTGGATTCTGTAAGCATTTTAGTGGTGAGTGGGTGTTTTGTAATAGGCAGTTTTTCAATGTTATCCTTGCGCATCGATATGCTCATTATTCCTGAAGGATAATGAAAAGTTAGGGACCAATATAGAAAGCTTAAGACTCTAGCTACATTTTAAGGGGCCAATTATTAAAATGCAGTTATGCATTTGTTGTTGACAAGCATTTTAGTGGTTGCGCACAAGTTGCAATTTGGTCAAAGTCACCGTTCCATATCGATTTGCTTTCGCATCTTAGGGTATAGAAGGGTGATTGATACCATTATGGAAAGCTTAAGAGTCTAGCTAAATAATAAGGTATCATTTATTAAGATCTGGCTGCGCGTTGGGATTTAACAGCCATAATTCCGATCAATTTTGAACAATTTTTAACTAATCACCATATTGTGAATGCCAACCTTGGCCATTTATTATGTAATGTTGCCGGTGGGATATTTTTGGTATTTACCCCACTGGTGAAAGGTGGTAACTCTAGCTTAATTTTGACGCCATTTTGATTAATGTAACCGTGCGCATTTAGCTTCCACAAGCATTTCATTGGTTATGCAGATGTATGTGAAGAATATGCAAAAATATTAAGTTTTTTGTATTTAAATACAGTAATATTACTCTATTATTTCACGACGCTCATTTTTGGGTATCGCATCCGTTGCGCTGTTTAAACTTTATGGCGCATAATCATAGTCCCGCATAAAAGCCGGCTTTAGTTAGCAAAAGACTAAAAAGATAAAGTCGACTTTAATTTTGCAGTTACCATAGTCAGTTTAGAACATGCTTCTACGTAGCAGCGACTTTTTGAAACAGCAAACGAAAGCAACGGCAACTCTACAAAAACTAGCGATTCGGAGTTACAAATGAGAATTTTTTTTCGGAATTATGCCCATACCGATTTATTTTGTAATCAATTATTTTGCAATATTTGTTTTCCTGAACACTAATTAGCAGTTAAAACTGGACGACTACGGTCGACTAATTGTGAAAAGCAGACGGCAGCCTAAAAAAATCGACTGCACAATTTTCCTGATTGATTTGAAAATTATTGCCTACTTTACGGGGTAAAGAAAACAGTTGTATTCCATTGCTGCTTGGTTCTTGAATGTTCAAAACATAAATTACAAACTGAGCAGCAACTTTATCGAACCGGTAACCACTATAGAAGTCCTCGTCATCGAACTCGAACGGATCGATCCGGCTTTTGTATACTTTTCGCCGTCTCAGCACAATGTCGTCATTCATAATATTGAAATCTCTTTCAATTTCCTCGAAATGAATCATTTTACATATTTTTTCGATTTATTTCGTGTTTTGAATTTAGAGTATTTTGAAAAAGTGACATATCTGCTCATTTTGACTCATTGCTAACTGGTTTAGCAACAGCTTTTGCTTGTTTTAAAGTTAGAGTATACTTTAAGCGTTAAAGTATGCTCTAACTCGACTATGATTGACTTAGAGCCTACTGTATTTAAAAGTATACTTTACTGATCTTAAAGTGTACTTTATTTCGACTATGACTATGCGCCTATCACTTTATCAAAAGCTTATATTATGTGATTACAAAAATGTGAAGTATTGTACGAACAGCATTTGGCAACGCGGTTAAAAAAGGTGCAATTGTCAGTTTAGTCGCACAACGGTAACTCTACAACGAGCTCAATTGCTTGATCGGAAAAAATTCAGTAAAAAGTGAAACATACGAAAACACATATGATAGAGTTGCTCACAAACCAAGGATATTTGGTTAGAAATAAAAAACGGCAACGTTGATCTAAATTTCGTGCTTCGGCAATGTTTAGTTCGGTAACATGTTTTTACATTCTTTTCTAATAGCCTTACTTAAAACATGAAAATTAAATAGTGTAGTGGTATCGCGTGACCACTTATGCCAACAGCATAGCGCACAAGCCAATCAGCAAGACCGACGTGCATCGAACGGTGCGCGAGTTACCAGCGCACCCCTCTCAACCCCTGCCCATACACCGAAACTGTGAACAGCGATTGTGCAACGACGCCGGCGCAAGCCACTGACACTGCACATACGGAAAACCACTGACACTGCACATACGGGGAGTCACTGACTTCGGAATTGGGTCAGTAAAGTGTCGAGACAGCAAAATCGACCAGCAGACCCAAAATGTCAAGACAGCGAAATAACCGACGGACGACGAATACTATTTGTTTACGCGACGGAATACTTTGTTTACTTTGTTTACATTTGTCGAAGCTTGTTTACAAGCACAGGGCCACCGACGACGAAAACCGCGTCAGCGGAATTGGCAGCTACGGACCGCTTTAGCAATTAAGAATCAATATGTATATTTTAAGTTTTCTTTGTGACAAAATAAGCTGCAGAAGGCAGCATAAACTTGTATTTCAAACCGAACGGTCCACTTTTCTTTTGGTGAAGTTGGAGCAGTGGTAACTGGCGCAGTCGAAAGCCGGACTAAAGGAGCAACCAAATAAGAACAAAAAAAACTGTAACGGAATATTACAGCAAGTTCTTGGTGCTCAAGTCCTGGAACCTTACGTGCAAACACCAACTAAAAGGAAAGGAAACCGCGAGGACACGTCGCTGCGATGACAACATCAATGCTGATAACTGGGTGCATGTAAGTTCGAAATAAAAAGCGAAATAATAAGTACATAAATAAAACTAAGGCTCGTACAGCCATAAAAAAATAAATTAATCAATGTATAACAAAACTCAAATCTGCGACTCCGTAGCCTCAAAAGCCGGACCCTCCAGGTTAGAAGAGTTGTAATAATTACAAAATTGTATGGAGATATAGACATTGAACCTTGAACCTTGATACCAATAAATTTGCGCCAAGTCCATCCTGTTTTATACGGTGGGGGAATATCACTAAAAATAAGAACAGGAGTACAGAGGGCATATCTGTACAGTGGCAAGGCCAACAAATTGATTGGGAAAAACATAAGGGTATAGGAAATTTTTAATAAGTGCGAAATAATATCAAGGAAATATTTGTGTGTGGAAAACAAAACAAAAACAAATTATAATACGAAAGAAACAAAAACAAAAAATAAACTGAGAATTGAAAAAGGGAAATGAAAAGTAAAATAAAAACGACAAAATTGGAAAATAGAAACTAAAGGAATATAAAGGAAAAAAGTCCATCAAATATTTGGGCAGCGAGAAACTAAAGAACAGAGAATAAATAAATATAAAAGAAGGCAAAGGAATAAAAAATAAAGTTATTAAAAGGAATTATTATTAGTAATTATTATTATTAATCAGTATAATTACAATTAAGACATACCATGGAAAAACAGTTTTCGTCATTGGAAATCTTGTATAGCAAACTGCTAGATGTCAAAAAATAGATTCATCCCATATACTAGAAGCAAGACAAAGCTACAACAATCAGCAACCCGACAACTCGAAATAGTAACAGAAGAACAGATAGACGACGTAATGGCAACCGGTCAAAACAAGGCTACCACCCTGGGGTCCACCACCCTTCAAAGCCAACTTGAAGTAGCTAACTCTTTACGTATACCAGATGTAATTAAACAATTACCCACCTTTGATGGAAACCCGAGGAACCTTCAAGCATTCCTTGCGAATGTGGAAGATGTTCTTCTTCTTATTAGGGGCACGGACCAAACGCCTTACGGCGGGGTATTACTGCGAGCAATTCGAAACAAAATCGAAGGGCGAGCCAACGAAATGCTTAACGCTACCGTCTGTCAGTTAAATTGGGACGACATTAAAAATAAACTCATTCTGCACTATGCAGACAAAAGATCTGAAACGTCGCTTATACAGGATCTGCATAGACTAAACCAGAACGGCAAACCTGTCCGAGTATTTTACAACGAGGTCACGGAACTCCACTCTGCAATTTGTAAAAACTTGCATATGCACGAAAAAGACCAAACGGTCATCAAGGCCAAAATAGCAGCCTACACCGAAATGTGCTTAAACGCTTTCGTGACTGGGTTAAAAGATCCCTTCGGAATCATGATAAGGGCGATGAGACCAAACACGTTAGAATTAGCTTTTGAACTTTGTCAGAAAGAACAGAATCTATACTATCAGAAAAGGGCCATAGACAGAGATAACAGGTATAGTCCAATCAGTAACCCGTTTTACGCTAGACAGAATTACCCGGGATACCAACAACAACCTAGGGGTTTTAACTCAAACTATAACATCAGGAACCAGGGACAAATTTACAACCGAAATCAAGGCCGGGGCTACTACAGAAGCGAAACTAATTTTCAGGGAAATAATAACTATAACTTAAATGCGTATCAAAACCGAAATCAAGCATGGGGACCAAGATACCCTGCTTACAACCAAGGTAACTCACCGGAATCACCACGCCAGCAATCGCAACAAAATTTTCAGCGCAGGGAAAAAATATTGCCAACCAAAGGAGAGCCGATGGACAATAGGACAGGCCAATCTAACTACGGACAATCAAGCAGGACAAACGCGAGGCGCAACTTCCAGGAGGCCATCCACAACATTGACCATGATGACACAGGAACCACAGGGACCGTCACAACAGAGGACCTGTGCAATGTCAACGATACAACAAATTTTCGAATGTTTGCCTCCCCACACCAACGGGATACTTAGATCGCGACAAATACGGACATAAATTGATATACATAAATATCAATTCACCGTTCGGCAGACCGTTAAAATTTTTAATCGATACCGGGGCGACTTCTTCATTCGTAGCACCGAAGCTCATAAACCAAAAACATCAATTTACAGGCAGTACAGCAATTATTAAGACGGTCTTGGCCAAACATGAAATAAATAAATGTTGCATACTTCCCCTATTTGAGGAATTCAAACAAGAAGGCGAATGCCGATTCATACTTTTTAATTTACATAATTATTTTGACGGCCTATTGGGCATTGATTATTTGACTCGCATTGGTGCACAGGTTGATTTAGTTAACGGATTTCTTAAAACCCACAACTCCCAAATACCGTTAGTAAGAAAACCAAACATATCGTCCGGTAAAATAACCATACCTGCTATGACCAAACAAATAGTAAGACTCCCAGTAGATATAAAGTCCGGGGAATTCTACCTCGCAGGACTAGAAATAAATCCCAAAATATTACTGTCGGAAGGCATCTACACCGCAGAAAATTGGACTTCAGCAATTGAAGTTACTAATATCACCAATGACGACCAATATCTATATGTAGAGCAACCGCTTAAAACCCAAGAATATAACAAGGACAATTTCATAGAAGCTAACACGTTTGAAATAAATATCAAGGACGTAGACCCAATAGACACTCGAACTCTTATTAAAACAGACCATTTGAATACGGAAGAAACGAAAAATTTGCTTAAACTTTGCCGACAATACGACGATATATTTTATATTGACAATACAACACTTACATTCACAAATGAAATAAAACACGCCATAAGAACCACAAACGATATACCCATCCACACAAAATCATATAGATACCCATATATTCATAAACAAGAGGTGCAAAGACAAATATCGAGTATGTTAGACCAGGGAATTATAAGACATAGCTATTCACCTTGGAGTTCACCCGTATGGATAGTCCCCAAGAAATTAGATTGCAATAACGAGAGGAAGTGGCGACTCGTAATAGATTACAGAAAGCTTAATGAAAAGACAATTTCTGACCGTTATCCGCTCCCGAACATCAATGAAATTCTCGACAAAATTGGGAAATGTATGTATTTTTCCACCTTGGATTTGGCAAGCGGGCTCCATCAAATCGAAATGAACCCTGCCGATATTCCTAAGACCGCCTTTACGGTGGAAGGGGGACACTACGAATTCATTCGTATGCCGTTTGGGTTGAAGAACGCACCGGCGACCTTCCAAAGAGTAATGGATAACTTACTCAGGGACCTTATCGTTAAAATATGCCTCGTCTATTTGGACGACATTATTATTTACTCCACATCCATGCAGGAACATATTCAAGCGTTGTCCACAGTTTTCGAAAGGTTAAGAGCTTCAAATTTCAAAATACAACCGAATAAATCCAAGTTTCTACGAAAGGAAATTGAATTCTTGGGGCATATCGTTACCACCGAAGGCATAAAGCCTGACCCAAAGAAAATTTCGGCAATCCAAAATTTCCCAATACCCAAAACAACCACCCAGATAAAATCTTTCATTGGTCTCATGGGGTATTACAGAATTTGAAACATGTAAAAGGTTACTCTGTAATGACCCGATTTTGCAATACCCTGACTTCACGAAACCTTTTATCCTCACTACTGACGCTAGCAATTTCGCACTAGGCGCAGTACTCTCACAAGGCCGAATCGGTAGCGACAAACCAGTCTGTTACGCAAGCCGAACACTCTCCAGCTCCGAAATCAACTATTCCACTATTGAAAAGGAGCTGCTTGCAATCGTTTGGGCGACAAAATATTTCAGACCATATCTTTTTGGCAACAAATTTACAATAGTGACCGACCACAGACCCCTTACGTGGCTAATGAGCCTAAAAGAACCTAATTCTAAATTAATTAGGTGGCGACTCAAATTAGAAGAGTACGATTACGAAATTGTTTACAAAAAGGGTAAGCAAAACACTAATGCAGATGCGCTTAGTAGAGTTAAAATTGACGTCAACGTCAACGACACCACCTCAATTGCAGCAACAAAAGGCACTACCATACACTCCACAAATGAAAATCTCGACGATGGCATACCGATATCAGAAAGAACTATAAACGAATTTAATATCCAAATTATCCTCAAGGATAATTCAAATCGGAATATTAAAACTGAAAGTCCTTTTAAAAACAAACTCCGTCTAACAATAAGTGAAGCACAATTCACTGACGCCTTAATATTGGGAGTACTACAAAAATTTCTGAAACCAAACAAATTAACAGCAATTCTCACAACTGATCAAATTTTCAAAATGGTACAAAAAATATATTCCCAATATTTTGCGGGTAGCAAAATTTACAAGATTATAAGATGTACACAAATCGTTCAGGATATTAACACCAGCGACGACCAAGAGACCCAAATTAAAACTTACCATATAAATAACAACCACCGAGGTATCGACGAAACTCTCCGTCACCTAAAGAGAGACTATTATTTTCTACATATGCGCAACAAAATCGCACAAATTATAAATAACTGCGACATATGCCATACTTTAAAATACGATAGACAACCACAGAAAATCACATTCGAGACACCTGAAAGCCCTGAAAAGCCTTTAGATATTTTACATATAGACCTATATTCAATTAATAACCAAAAGATTTTGACAGTAATAGATAAATTTTCAAAATTTGCGGCGGCTTATACACTACCCGCAAGGGAGTAATCGAGTAATTCTCCCGTCGAGAGACTACACTCCACACTCACTGAGATTTACAGAATTATAGTGAACAAAAAGAAAGAATCGAAAATTCCATACGACCACGACGAAATTCTCTCTGAGGTGCTTATAACATATAATAACGCTATTCACTCCGCTACACATTTTACACCCTACGAACTCTTCTTTGGAAAGACCCACAACTTTAACAATACAATCCAATTTAATAACCACCATGAATATCTCCGGAAGCTAAATGAATTCCAAGAGAAACTTTATCCTGAAATTAAGGAAGCTTTTGACAAAACGGTTAAAGACAGAACTGACAAACTAAACCGAGACAGACGAGAACCACAGGACCTTGCTGAAAACGATATAATTTTCAGAAAAGAAAACAGGCGTAACAAAATGACACCGCGATTCTCAAAACATGTGGTCAAACAAAACAACAAAGTCACATTAATAACCGGAAAAAATCAAAAAATTCATAAATCTAAAATAAAGCGTAGAATTAAGAAACAAGTTAGCAACTAATTATTTTTTTACAGACTATGGTTCGTACTCCAAACGTACTCGCAAACCCTGGACATACAACAAATCGACAATAAACTACCAATAGCGGAACTGAGACTCGGGCAATCAAAAATAATTTCAAGTTACCAAAACCTAGTCCACATAATCCACTTAGACGATTACATCAATGGAATCAATCAATTCAAGGAAGCACTACATCTTCTTGAAGAGGACACGGAAGATAGTTAGGGCAAAATTGAAACAATTAGAAGGGAAACTTAGTACATTGGTACCAAACGGAAGACAGAAACGGGGTATCGTAAACGGACTGGGATCAATAATAAAAGTCATAACTGGCAACATGGACGATACGGACAGAACGAATATTGAAGAACAAATGGCATATTTGACAAAAGGTAAAGAGTCCATCATGGCATCACTCCATGAACAGGGTGCACTTAATGAAGACATGTTACGGCGTTTCGATATGGTAACCGAACACCTTAATAACGAACAAGGCATAATAAATAAATTCTTAAAACAATCGCAAAACAAGATTTTCAAGGACGAAAATGAAAAACTGAAGAAATTACAATATATAAATAAAATTAATTTTAATATTGAAATTTTATGTAACCACATTTGTAATATCGCTGAAAGCATAATATTTGCAAAGTTAAAAATTGTAGCAAAGTTCATATTAACAGAGAATGAACTTAACAAAATTTTTGAAACACTCCATAATCAAGATATAGGAATTTTGTCAGGGGAAAACTTATACCAATTATTGAAATTACAAGCATACCAATACAACCATAAAATTGTATTTAACATAGGCATACCAATAATGAATGTAAACGAGTTCAAATTTTCACATATTATACCCTTACCCATCAACAAAACAAATTTCGCAATAGTATCAAAATATATAGCTTATAACAATGAAATAATAAAATTGTACGACGAAACATGCCCCAGCATCGAGGGAACGTATTACTGTCAGGAGGCCGCAACAACAGAACGCATGAAAGACTCACCGTGCATCGGGAAAATGCTAACAAATCTCCAACCAACATGCGATGTCAGGAACACAGGGGAGCGGGAAACGATCTTCCAGCCAGAACCAAACTATATTTTTATATTTAACGTAATGGAACTAACAATAAACTCTAGTTGCAGAACGCCATTTGTGTTAGAAGGCTCAGCTATAATCCACCACACGAACTGCACAATCCACATCAACGGGCTGCCTTATGATAACCTGATGACAGAGAACGAGCACAGACTGGTAATACCGGGCCATCCCCCACTGCTGGCAAACAACACTATCGAAGACCTCAATGTAGATAAATTGCAACTTGCAAGCAGCAGGAACCGGGTGCAACTGCACCATGTCCAAGCCAGCGTCACCAGACACCACTACATCATGTAAGTTAACACCGGTGCATGACTCCCACCAAAAGCGCTGACGATCCGTCTGGCAAACTGTAACCTGAACGCAAGACGTAACAGTTTGCCATTCTCACGATCGACTTGTGCAGCGGCAGCACAAAAGCAGTGACAACAACAACGTCAACTGAGGCCCTGTGCAGCGGCAGCGCAAAAGCGGCAACAACAACAACGCCAACGAAGCACCTGTGCGCAATAGCGTTTGGATTGCGAGGTAGACCTAAGTTTTAGTTTTAAGTAGAGCTGCGACATCGACCGAAAAACATCGATGTTTTAAACATCGATGTTATGCAGAAGGAGGTATCGATGTTGACAAAACATCGGCTAAAAAACATCGATGTTCAAAACATCGATGTTTTTTTTTTAATGGCAAGGTTAGCTACATATATCTCAATTGTTTTCATTATTTTTTTTATCATACAAAATAAAATCACATACAAGTTTGTTCAGTTCACATCACCACTTGAGTATTGATTGAATCTACAAATCTAACAATTACATACATACATATGCAAAATTTCTTATGTGTGGCAGTTCCCTTGCTGCTCGTCGCCGTGTACTTTCGCCGGAACTACTACGGATGGCTCTACATTTTATATGCAGAGGTGCATTTTTTACTTATTGTGAAAATCTTCGCATGTAAAAAGTCTGAACCAAAATATTCCCTTACATGGAAAAAAATTACTAAATTGCAACATCGATGCAAAACATCGAACCAAAACATCGATGTTGAAGAAACATCGGGTTGCAAACATCGATGTTCAAAACACTCGATGTTGATGCTAAACATCGATGTTTATAAAACATCGATGTCGATGTCGCAGCCCTAGTTTTAAGAGTCAGTCGAATTTGTAGAGTGAAGCAAAACAGATCCACATAGTGGATAATAAAAATTTGAAAACAAAAACACATAGTGTTTAAATCTACTTAACTGGCGCCCAACGTAAAAAGGAAAGTGCAAAAATTTCCATGTAGTGGAAAAGGTGCAAAAAGTTTCGCATAGACAAAAAATTATAACAAACAAAAGCAAATGCGTAAAGCATAACAGAGAGAACTGTAAACCATAAAATAAAGTTATAAAAAAGGTGCAAAAAGTTTCGCATAGACAAAAAATTATAACAAATAAAAGCAAATGCGTAAAGCATAACAGAGAGAACTGTAAACCATAAAATAAAGTTACAAAAAAGGTGCAAAAAGTTTCGCATAGACGAAAAATTATAACAAACAAAAGCAAATGCGTAAAGCATAACAGAGAGAACTGTAAACCATAAAATAAAGTTACAAAAAATCCGAAAAACCAGAAAAACAAAAGTGAAGGACTGCAGCGTGGGACGACTAATTTAAGCAGTTATTAATTTAAGCAGCGAAATTCAGAATCAATTAAACATTCGCGTACAAAGAGCAGCTAAATTCGTTGATAACATCAATTGCTGATCAGTTGGAAGGCGTACAACAAAAAAGAGCAAACTTACATTAAAAAAAAAAGAGAAAAAAACAATTTTCCACAGTGAAAATTTCCTCCAAAAGAAAGCAGCCCAAATCAACCGACGTACAGCAGCAGCCTTCGCATCAAAATGATACTTATACTTGTGTAAGTTAAGACTCGTCATAGATGTTTGGAAATTAAGAAGTAAACGATATTGTAATAGAAAATAAGGGAAATAAAATTTTATTTAACCAACTAATTAAGAATTATATAAATTTTACCTACCAAACGCTGTAAGAGAAAAAAAAGGGAAAATATCAAACGATATTAGTAGTGTGGATTGGTCTTTTCTGGAACGGATGAAAAGGATGAATTTCTTATCAGTGTGGGAAAAAGGTTGTTTGTGTGTTGTTGTTGTTGTAATTTCTTATCAGTGTGGGGGAAAAGTGTTGTTGTTGTTGTAATTTGTTATGAGTGTGTGGGAAAAAAGTGTTGTTGTGATTTCTTATCAGTGTGTGAAAAAGTGGTGTTGTTGTTGTTGTAATTTCTTATCAGTGTGTGAAAAATTGGTGGCTGTTTGTTGTTGTTGCCGTTGATAAGGGGTGTGTGGTGGTGGCGCGTGTTTGTTTTGGTGATAAGGGCGTGGGAATGTGTTTTTTTATGTGTATATATTTTTGTTTTCTAAATAATGTTTGTATTATTATAATTTTTAAATATTTGTTGTTGTTGTTGTGTGTGTGTGTGTGTGTGTGTTTTTTGTTTTTTTTTCGCGCAGGAGGTGGAAATCTTCATAGATACTGATGGCAACCCATCAGCATGCCGGATTCTTACCGACTAAAACCACCCCCCGTTAACCCTTCATTCCCCCTACGGAACTGCCATAAGCATCGCATCGTAGGGGGGGTTAAGCCTTATATTGTCGGCTCACTTCTGTACTCCACGCGCCGTTGCTGTTCCAGCCAACGTTGCTTGGCCATGACCACTGCTGCGAAATTGCGCACTGCCATCCAGTTTTGGGCCGATTCTAGCATTAGATCGATGACGCTGTCGGTTTGGACTTGCGCGCCCACCTTGGCCTCCAGATTCAGCCTCTGCGGCAGATAACGGGGGCACTGGAACCAGACGTGGTTGGCATCCTCAACCGCCGTTGGACACATCTCGCAGAATGGGGTTGCTTCGACGCCAATCCGGTGGAGATATGACTTGAAGCAGCCATGCCCTGTCAGCAGCTGGGTTAGACAGTACGTTACCTCCCCGTGCTTTCGGCTAGCCCACTTAAGGACGTCTGGGATGAGGCTGTGCGTCCATCTGCCCTTATCAGAGCCATCCCACCTTCGTTGCCACGCAACCATACTACGTTGCCGCTCCGCCACCGCATCAACGGACCTTGACTGGCGCTTCGCGTCGTACTTCCGATGCGCTTCCTCGACCAAGATGTCGATCGGGATCATCCCCGCTATGACACACGCTGCCTCGTAAGATGTTGTGCGGAATGCGCAGCACACTCTCATCGCACCAATCCTATATGTGGAGTCGATAACTCTTCTATAGGACTTGATCCGCATTGCTGGGGCCCAGATTTGCGACCCGTACAGGAGCATTGATGATGTGACCCGTGACAGTAGCAGCCTGCTGTGCTGACTTGGTCCGCCGATGTTGGGCATAAGTCGCGCCAACGCGTTTGCCGTCTTCGCCGCTTTTTCGCTTGCGTGCTGCAAGTGTTGCTTAAAGCACAACCGCGTGTCTATCATCACTCCAAGATAGCGTATTACCGGCTTTGAGTTAATGGTGTGGCCACCCACCTTCACCGAGACCGACTCGACCTTTTTCCTGCTGGTAATCAGCACCACTTCGGTTTTCTGAGCCGCCAACTGTAGGCTGACAGAGTTCAGCCACTGCTCGATTCGCTCTATTACGCTGTTGCACGTTGATTCGATGAGTGATAATTGCTTTTCGCGGACTACCACCGCAATGTCGTCGGCGAAGCCTACGATTTTGACGGTTTCCGGTGTGTGTGTGTGTGTGTGTGTGTGTGGTGTGTGGTGGCGCGTGCTTGTTGTGGTCGCTCGTTCATGTTGGGGTTGGGGTTGGGGTTCGGGTTAGGGGGCACCGCCGGCGTTTTGCGTGACTCTGAGCTGCGCGTGTGTATATAAAGCAGAGAGTACAGGAAAGAAACCTTTCAATTGGAGTTGTTAGTTGTGCAGTTGGCGTAAAATTGTTTACGGTAATTGGACGCTGCGTAAAATTGTTTACGGTAATTGGACGCTTCTAATCATAATCATAACGCAAAGGGTGCAATGACTAGCGCGCGAGAACTGTTTATGTGTGTATGTTTACATTAAGATTTGGGGATTTGGCGGCTTTATGCAATTTTGTTCAGCTGCACCAGCATCAGTTTGATGTAAGAAATTGTGAAGTTTGGGAGCGAAAAAATGGAATCCAAGCATCTACTTTCCGACAATGCGAAAAATAATTGGAAAAAGGAAGTGAAATATAGCGTTGTTACATTGAAAAATCCCCCGAAGAAGGAAGACAACGAAAAGAAAATATCAAGCAATGTTCCATATAAAAAATTTTAATTTATTAAAATATATGTGTATGTGTGCATAGGTATACATAAGTGTACATATTTGTTTTATTGATTTACATTTAATAAAAACTCTAAACATAAGTGTCCACAATTAAAAGTGTTATAATTTTGCAATTGATGATAATTATAGGTCAGGTTTTCTTTTCCAAGGTAATTGATGATTTCTTTTGGCGGTGTTAAATTTCCAAAGCTGTCAAAGTATTCTTTATGGCGGTTGTTTTTATAGTATGCTACCCAATGTGTTCCACTTCCACACGAAGAGTCTAAATTGATAATACCACATTCAATTTCATATGGTTTTCTTGGTAGAGCGTCGCGAATGAAAATTCCTCGAAAATGCGGTATGTGGATGGTGTATTTTCTTAAATCGACATCAGTCAATGCTCGGTTGGGTAGCATATTTAAAAGTTTTTTGGTTGTGGTTTATAGTAAAATCCAAAACCTTTTCTATACGGTTTTAGGTATAGCCCATGTCCTATTGCTATTGCCTCCATTGTTTTATTATGACGATTTGCTTCTTCAAGTTGTTGTTTAGCTGCTTTTGTATCATTAAAAGCCTTAGCAATTGATGCGCCACCGGTTGCTAATCCGCCAATAGCTCCTAAGGCGGTTAAGATAGGAATAAGTGGTAGAAAACCACCTACTTTCGGAATCGGTATGATTCGTGGAATATTGATAACATTTTTCGTTAGTGGTGCGAGCGCTTTCTTGCTGATTTTTACAGCCTCATTAATACTCTCGGGTTTGTGTTTCTTTAAAAGATTTCCAACTTTTTTTATTATGTTTTTAAATGAATTTTTCTTCAATGTAGATTTTCTCTTCTTTTTACACCTTATATTCTTTTTCGGTTTATTATTTGTGCAACCCATACCGAATTTGGTTTTAGCTTTCATCGCGTTTGTGACAAACCAAGCACTTGCACGTTCGCCGAAATTACTATTTTCTGATTTAACTCTCTCCCAGGCTTTTTCTGCTAATACTTTATCGGCCAAATGACGTTTATCGTGACTTTTGAATTGTGAATATTTAATATCGTGTTCTCTACAAGCAACGTCTAGAGGGTTGATACCTTGGTCACCTCTGCTTAAACGTTTCTGTAATTTAGTTCCTGGTCCGCAAAATTGATAACCCGGTAAATGCAATTCAACTGGAAGATTATCAATAATTTTATCCGCTAGTCCACCTCCAGCAACGGGTTGTTTATTACTGGTTTTTCTTCTATAGTGAACAGTCATATTAAATCTTTATATGTTTGCACATAATGAGAGTCGTATATTAACTGAAGTCTCGCAAATAAATATAGGTTGTTTTATGGCGATAGGGTTAGTTGTGAAAATGCGTTTCATAAAACAACAGCAGAAAGACAATATTGTTGTCAAGAATTTAGACAATGTGTTAAAAATAAATTCTCGTAAACAATTGAGGCATAGCACACTATTGCCAAATACGTTGAGGGCACTAATCGTTGGACCGTCAAATTGTGGAAAAACGAATGTGATGTTGAGTTTGATTGAGAGTCCGAACGGATTAAAATTTGAAAATATATATTTATATTCAAAGTCATTGCATCAGCCAAAATATCAATATCTACAGGAATTGTTAAAACCCATAAAAGGAATGGGGTATCATGAATTTTCCGACAATGCTGATGTTCTACCGCCGGAGGAAGCAAAACCAAATTCAATAATAATCTTTGATGATGTTGCTTGTGAGAGGCAAAATAATATACGAGCATATTTTTGTATGGGGCGTCACAAAGCCGTTGATAGCTTTTATTTGTGTCAGACATACACACGTATACCTAAACACTTAGTACGCGATAACGCAAATTTTATTATATTATTCAAACAAGATGTTATGAATTTGAAACATGTATATAACGATCATGTTGGTTGTGATATGAATTTCAACAAGTTTATGGATATGTGCCAGGAGTGTTGGAAAGAAAAATATGGTTTTCTTACAATAAGTAAAGATGATGATATAAATAGTGGCCGTTATCGAAAAGGGTTTAACTGCTTCATCCAAATATAAAAACTGTTACTATATGCACATACACTTCAGTATTCTTTCTACCATCGAGCCGGTATAAACTAACCTGATACAACACAAGCTGTTATTGAGTTTTTGTAGCCTGACCTGCTACAACCTGATCTGCTATTGTTTTGATCTGATATAGCCTGGTCTGATATCGAGCCGATCTGCTATTGTTTTGATCTGATATAGCCTGGTCTGATATTGAGCCGATCTGCTATTGTTTTGATCTGATATAACCTGGTCTGATATTGAGCCGATCTGCTATTGTTTTGATCTGTTATAGCCTGGTCTGATATTGAGCCGATCTGGTATTTTGCTACAAAATGAATGAAAGCTTATTAAAAACCATTGTGCAAACTAGAAAAATATTGAAGAATAAATTTAAACAAGTAAAACAAGGAGAATTGGATACAGCAGATAGTTTGGAGAAAACATTTTTGCCCATAACAAAACCATTAAAAGAAATCCTAACATCAGCTAACACTCATGATGTAACTATTAAAAAGGAAAAACCCGAAAAGTGGGACATTAAAATGGAAACTAGTACCCCGAAAAAAAATAAATAAAACTAATAACGATAATAATGATAGTTTTCTTCCCGCTAATTTTACCGACGATAACTCCAGCGACCTTTATAATACCATCAATAGTGAGGACTCTAAATTGAATATAAATTATCAGTGTTGAAACAAGATAACAAATTAGATCATTTATATGGGCCACATAAAACAGCAAATGGTGAATGGATGTTTGGTAATGCACCTATACAATTAACTGATGATGATAAAATAATAATTGGAACGCAAAGATGGTTACTTACTCCAGGGCTATTCCAATTGCTATTTCACAAAAAACCACAAAATTATGATGAGGTAGAACTAAAGATCTATAAAGATATTTTACAATCAACAAATGGGCATAAACGTAATTTTGATGTGAAAGAGCAAATTAAAGGAACACGAGCATATAAATATACAAGCATTATAAAGAAACTGTTTAGTGATGAAGATACGTTAAAACCAACAACATCATCGTTGTCTCAACTGCAACAGCATCATCATAAAGAAGGCGGTGGATTAATGCAATTAAATACGCATAAAACAAATTATATCTACTGGGACGACCCAAATGAGATGGTTGTTCGCTTACGTCTTTTAATTTCATCACAAACAGCTGGACATAACAATCATAACAATGAAATTGTTTCAATTATCGAGGAACTGAAGGAAGCTGATATTATAGAATAAACAATTGAATATTAAAATGAGTGTTGATAAGTTTGGCCACTATTCCAATGTTCGAATGAGTGAGAAGAAAAAACAATTGAAAAAAAGTGTAATGGAAACTTGTGGCATAACAGTCGATCGCGATAAGAATATAAACTTTAGTTTGAAACGCTTGAAAAACGTTGGTGAGCCCATTGCTGATACAGATGGTGTGTCGCGAAATTTCGTTACTAAGACTATACATGAGAATCAAACTGAACTTAATGAAAAACTAGAAAAACATAAGGAATATTATGAGAAAGAGGTGGGAAACCCTTATGAAAAACTTAAATCGGTACAAACTTACATAGATGATAATATTAAGGAGTGTATAAAGCATTTTGATTCACGTTTGGATGGTATGGAAAAATACCTATTTGATGGACTTATACAAAATAAAAAAGTTAAAAATATAAATAATGAGTAAAAGGGTGATCGTGGAAGAGCTGCATAAGCCGGCCCGACGTAATTTTTTACGACGTAAAGTCATAACAAAGGGTATTGATGACCTCTGGCAAGCTGATTTGGTAGAAATGGGTGCTTATTCAAAGTACAATAATGGATACCGCTATTTGCTAACAATCATAGACACGTTTTCAAAATTTGCTTGGGCTGTACCACTTAAATCAAAAAATGCCGCTGATGTTACTAAAGCAATGAAATATATATTTATCGCTGATAGTGGTGGTGGTGGTGGTGGTGCGCGTATACCAAAGAACTTACAAACTGACGATGGAAAAGAGTTCTTCAATAAGGAATTTCACAATCTTATGCAACAACGTAATATTAATCATTACTCAACATACGCGTGTTGAAAGCGTCGATTGTCGAACGATTCAATAGAACATTAAAGGGCATGATGTGGAAAGAGTTTAGCTTACGTGGTTCATACAAATGGATTGATATATATAAGGACTTACTCAATGCATACAACAACAAATTTCATAGAACAATAAAAATGGCCCCGAACAAAGTTAAATCATCAAATGAGCAAGCACTTTTAAGAACTGCCTACAATAGTTATAAGATTTTTTTGAAGCCTAAATTTCATGTTGGTGACCATGTACGCATAAGTAAATACAAACATGTTTTCGATAAGGGCTATACACCAAATTGGACAACGGAAATTTTCCAAATTCAACATGTTCAAAACACACATCCGGTCACATATATTTTAGAAGATTATCTGGGCAATCCAGTTAAAGGTGGTTTCTATGAATATGAATTATTAAAAACTCGCTATCCCAATGTGTATTTAGTAGAGAAAATACTTAAAACTAAAAATGATAAAGCTTTTGTTAAATGGCTAGGATTCTCTAAAGACCATAACTCTTGGATTAATAAAAATGAAATATTATAATTATACTTGTAAATATTTATGTATGTATGTGTGTGTGTGTGTATGTGTGTGTGTGTGTGTGTGTGTATACAAAAAGAAATAAATAAAAAATAAATGCAATGTATATACTAATAGAAAAACGTGTTTTGAATTTAGTATATTGGAATATTTAGCCGTAGTAAGATGTCTATAACATTGAATATAAGTGGAAATACGTCAATTCTAACCTCAAATTATTTTCCACCCATACAATTGTCACCCGTGACAATGCTACCCTGCCACCTGACACTCAATCAGCAACCCTTTTTCGCAGGCGTACCCACGCCGCCGACATTTTCTAGGAAACGTCAGAACATAACGAGACAGCGGCGCGTGCGTGCGGACGGCACTACCGAATAAATAAAATGTTTAAAAACTGTTTGTGAAAATAAATAAAAAATCGTTTTGACAATTCAGAAGTGAGATCGGGCTCACGGCAGCAGTGGACTGCAAACGGAAAACATCAATACGTGTGCGTTGCGTAAATTAAAACAAAGTGTACAATCCTGGAAAATTTTTAAAGTTCGGAACAATGATGGGACGTAAAAGCGAGCGAAACAAACGCGTCGAAACATGTTCTCCTCCGGTGTCGCGTCGGTCAAACCGGAGCTCGCGGAAGTCTTCTAAGGCAACCAGCGAGAAAGCTGAGCGGTCCCAAGCAGAAAGCGGAAGCGACGAAGAGCACAGCGGTGCAAACGAAACCCCGATGACAATGCTACAACGACTAGCAGAGCTAGAAAAAAGTGTGGCGGCATTAAACTCGCAACGGAGCACCGCCGTAGCTCCAGCTGCAGTTGATTTCATTCCTGGCGCAACGTCGTCGCCAGCGAATCCGTGCGCGAACACGTCGCGCATAGAAAACGTACAAACGAATTTGTCCAGCAATTCTCCAATGAATCCGGGCGCGAACACGTCGCGCAGAGAAAACGTACAACCGAATTTGTACAACAATCCGTCAGTGCCGGTATGGACCACCGCGTCCAGCGCTCCGAATCCGCCATTTTCGAATCACGTCAGTGTAAGTCCAAACGACTATAACGGTACAGCACCACGAGCGCGTGCGTATTACGCGCAAGTGCCTAACTCGAATCCAATTGGATTTGTTCCGCGTGCGAGTCCGCACACGTACCCGTACGAGTGTAATCACGTGATGATGGGCGCACCGAACGCCATAAACGCTCAACATGGCGTACAGCCGATTCAAACCCAGCCACCAGTAACATACGTACAGTCCCAATACGGTAGTGTGCGCGAAATTTTGGAACTACTGCCAGATTTCGATCCATCGTCGGATCTGTCGCTAAATCCAATGCAGTTCGTAAAGCGCGTCGAAATATTGAAGAACGCGTATAAGTGGGAGGACAGTGTCCTTGTGTTTTCGGTGCAACAAAAAATGCGCGGGCCGGCGAAGTATTGGATTGACTCCTTGCAAGAAGTTTTTCTTGCATGGGCTCAGTTCGTTGAGAATTTCCTGCTGGCTTTCCCGTATATAGACAACGAAGCTGACGTTCACATAAAAATGGCAAAAACGAAACGCCGAAATTCGGAATCGCCACACGATTACTACTATCGCATGCTAGCGTTAGGCATGCAGAGTGGGTTGTCTGAACATGTCATTGCGCGCCATATTGTTAATGGTATTAACGAGCCGGACTTGAAAAGAAAGATATCAAACGAGTATCGACATTGTCACGACTTATTGCGCGATATAATGAGTTACGAAGTGTACAATGAAGTGAAAACAATAGGTCAAAACCCGAAGCATTCGTCAAACGTAAGCGCCGCGAGTGGTAAAACAGCAAACGATGCTGCAAACGCTGTTAATGAGTTACAAACAAAATCAATGGCGGGTGTGAAATGTTTTAATTGCCTCCAATTTAGGCATTTCGCCGCGAAGTGTCCCCAACCGTCGAAAAAGCCGCGGTGTGCTAAGTGTCGACGCACCACTCACACGACCGAAAATTGTACAGCTTCGGCCGACATCAACATTAACAAAATCAATTCCGCAGAAAAAGATCACGGTATGATCACGAAAGAAATTCAAGTAAACGGTGAGAAAACACTCTCGGCGGTAGATCCGGGTAGCACTCATACGCTAGTGAGAAAGACATTCGCGGAGAAAATAGGGAAAACGCAACAAAGTGTGGCAATGTTGCAAGGTTTCGCCGGTGGACAATATGTGAGTACCGAGAAAATTAGTGCGGAGATACGGATTGACGGGAAAAGTTTGACAACTGATCTGCTCGTAACTGATGATGAACTAATTTGTGAAAACGTCCTGCTGGGGAAAAACGTGCTTTGTCGATCCGGAAATCGACTCGTGATTGAAGGTGACGGCTGTCGCGTGGAATGTGTTCGGAAAATTAATATCGTCTCCCCCTCGTGCGCCGCCGAACAGCCTGAAGTCGACGGACTACTGTCTAAATATTCCGACGTCTTTGCCACTGATATCTCCGAAATAGGCAAGTGCTCATTATATAAAATGAAAATCGAAGTGAACACCGAAACCCCTATCCGCCGCAAGCCGTATCGTATTCCGTTCGCCAAACGATCCATTGTGTCCGAAATTATTTCCGAGCTGCTAGAAAACAATATTATCCGTGTCAGTGATTCGCCGTACGCCTCGCCTGTCGTCCTAGTTGAAAAAAAGAATGGCGAGCATCGGTTATGTGTAGACTATCGCGGGTTAAATAAGATCACGGTGAAACGACCACACCCTATGCCGAATATGGAGGAGCACTTCGCACAGCTAGCTGGAAATAAATTTTTCACCACCTTGGACCTACGCATGGGATATCATCAAATCGAAATTAGTGAAGAGTCCAAGCAATATACTGCTTTTGTTACGGCCGAAGGACACTATGAATATAATCGAATGCCGTTCGGGCTCGTGAACGCGCCAGCGGTGTTCCAATCCATGATCGATATACTTATCTCGCGACTGCCACCCGGAGAAGCGCTTGCATACTTGGATGACGTTATCATACCAAGCAAGACTGTTGAAGAAGGGCTACACCGTCTCGAAAAAGTGCTAGTGTTGTTAAAATTAAATGGCCTAACGTTGCGCGCTGATAAATGTAAGTTCTTGCAAACGGAAATCGAACATTTGGGCCTCGTTGTCACTGAAAGTGGTATTACGCCGGGCAATCGAAATATAACCGCGATTACAAACTTCAAGACACCGACAAACGTAAGGGAAGTGCGGAGATTCTTAGGGCTTACGGGATTTTTCCGAAAATTCGTCCCCAACTACTCGCTCATCTCTAAGCCCATCACACAACTTCTTCACAAAAACCACATTCAATCCTTCACGTGGGGTGATGAACAACAGAGCGCATTTGACACCCTAATAAAGGTATTGACCAGCAAGCCAGTGCTCGTTCTCTATGATATGCGTGCTCAACATGAAGTGCACACCGACGCCAGTAGCACAGGATTGGCTGGTGTTCTGCTTCAATCCACCGACAGCAAGTGCTGGCAGCCCGTGTTCTACTATAGCCGTCATTGCACCGATGCTGAAAGTCGATACCACAGCTACGAACTAGAGGTTCTCGCGGTCGTGGAAGTGCTAGAACGGTTTCGGGTATACTTGTTGGGTAAATCATTTCGGTTGGTCACAGACTGTTCCGCGATTGCAACCGTAAAAGACAATAAGGAACTAAAAACGAGAATCGCGCGATGGTGGCTCAAGCTACTTGAATTCGATTTCGAATGTGTTCACCGATCCGGGAGCCGCTTACCATATGTGGATGCAATGAGCCGAGCGCCTGATCAACCGCCAACCGATGTAGAGCCCGCCGGGTTCGTAATGAAGGTAACAGTGTATGTGCACGATTGGTTGCTAACTATGCAACTGCAGGACGAATCCATTTGCGAAAATATTTCTATATTAAAGAACGAACAGAAATCCTCGCGCGAAAAAGAAGTGAAAAATAACTTCAAACTCAAAAATCACAGGCTGTATCGCGTTGAGCCAGACGGACTAAAATTTGTTGTCCCTAAAGCCGTACGATGGCGTGTCGTGCACCTGTGCCACGATAAAGTGGGCCATTTTGCTTTAGAAAAGACAATCGCCCGGCTAAAACAACACTTTTGGTTCCCGAAAATGCGTAGGTACGTAAAGTCGTATATTGCAGCCTGCATTGAGTGCTGCTATCAAAAGCAACGCCCAGGTAAGCCTGAAGGCCGACTATATTTTACATCGGTAGATCCCGTCCCCTTTCGCCTGATCCACGTTGACCACATGGGTCCATTCGTGCGCAGCAAGCGAGGAAATTGCTACGTTTTGGCAATTTCCGACGCTTTTAGCAAGTTTTTGATCGTCAAGCCCGTTCGTGATACGAAAACATCGCATGTCATCGCTGCCCTTAATGAAATGGCCGGTTACGTGGGCCTGTCATCGAACATAGTCACCGATAGAGGAACTGCGTTCACCTCCAAAGCATTCCAGACCTACTGTGAGGCGAACAATATACGACACACGAAAACTGCCGTTCGAACCCCCAGGGCAAATGGCCAGGTGGAACGAGCTAACCAGACTATACTACAGTTCCTCTGTACAACCACCGACAATGCCAGGGAGTGGGACCTGACTCTGAGGGATTTGCAGTGGACCATTAACTCCCAACGCAACGCCACTACCGGGTTCTCCCCGAACGAATTGGTGTTCGACTTCGATTTACGGGACGTCGTTCAAAATCAGCTGATCGCCTCGATACATGATGAGCACGAACCAGAGGAAGATTCCCTGCCGATTGCCCAGAAACGCCTCATGGCCGCAGAGAACATCGCTAAGGAGCGCTTGAAGTGGAAGGAGCGTCTCGACCAAAAGCGTTCCGAACCCACTAAATACACTGAAAACGACCTGGTGGTCGTTGAGAATGAACCCGCTGCTACGGGCGAATCTCGGAAACTGGAGCCGAGGTATCGAGGGCCCTATATGGTCAGAAAGATCCTGGGAAATGATCGGTACTTGGTCGAAGACATCCCGGGCATCCAGATCACCAATCGGAAATTTTGCTCGGTCTTTGTCGCTGATAAAATGAAACCCTGGTGCCAAAGCAGCCCCGAATTAGAAATCGAGGACGAAGCCGAAATCGAGGACGAAGTCGAAACCGGGAACCAAGTTGACAATGAGGACGAAGCTGAAACCGAGGACAATTTCCGTCAGAATTGGCCGAGTTGTCACCCGTGACAATGCTACCCTGCCACCTGACACTCAATCAGCAACCCCCACGCCGCCGACATTTTCTAAGAAACGTCAGAACATAACGAGACAGCGGCGCGTGCGTGCGGACGGCACTACCGAATAAATAAAATGTTTAAAAACTGTTTGTGAAAATAAATAAAAAATCGTTTTGACACAATTGAGTAGAGATTATCAATGTGCACTTATTGATTTTCATGCATATCACTCAATACCTAACATTGATGAAGCCAACAACTTGTTCCACATCGGTGATAATGTGATTAAATTACCAACGGGAACGTACGAGTTTGATGATATTGTTGAGTACATAAACGAAGAATATACCGAATTGAGAGATGATGACGATGCGTATATTGAAATCAATGCAAATAATAATACAATTCAATCAGAAATATATTCAAGCAAGGAAAACATTTACTTTGATAAAGCATTTAGTGTAGGAAAATTATTGGGATTTGGGGCAGTTGTGTTATCAGCAGGTGCAAAACACATATCAGAAGAAAGCCTGATGATAACGCAAAACAACGTGATATGTATTGAATGTAGTATTACTACCGGATCCTATATAAACGGTACACCGGCACACACATTACATCAGTTTTCAATTAACGTTGAGCCAGGCTATAAGATAACTGAGATTCCACAAAATGTTATATACCTACCAGTTAATACAAGAGAGATAAGTAGTATAACTGTGAGAATTGTGAATCAGGAGGGAAAATTAATTAATTTTCGCCAAGAAATCATCAGTCTTAGATTGCATTTAAAGCCGCAAGACTAAAAAAGAAAAATGATTATTTACAATAAAAATATACACAGGGCAAATTCATCTGCCAGTTTGTTAACAACGCCCAGCACATCTGGACACGAAAGTGGTCAGCAAAAATGCCGCAATTATAAGTCATATTCGCTCTTATTTAACAACAACAACGATGAAGTACACATTACTATTGGAAACACAGACCTCGATGAAGTACCTATAACACACCAACTCAATAACATATCATCGTGTGAGAATTGTAAATCAGGATGGGAGGACATTTTTTAATTTTCACAGAGAAATAATCTCTCTTATCAGGATGAGAGGACATTTTTTAATTTTCATAGAGAAATAATCTCTCTTAGACTGCAACACACAACAAAAAATAAAAATAAATAATTAGTAACAATAAAAACAACAGAAAGTAGATTCAGTCATCAGTTCGTCAACAACTCTCAATACATCTATACACGAAAGTTAACGCAAAAAAGAGTTGTAGAAAAACAACAAAAAAAAAGCTGTGTTGTTGGGCATTAACACTTAATAATAGAGAGAATATTTAAAATCACTGGGATTTACACTGAAAAGACGTGCATAATGAATGAAATAATCAATGTATTGGAGAAACCTGTAATTGACGAGAGCATAACTAAAAAGGAATACCACAATTATATGCCATATTTACACTCATTTAACAACACCGATGAAGTGTGCATTACTATTCAAAACCAAGATTTTTACATTTTACCATCTGAAAGTCTGATATGCATTGAAGGTAATGTTCTCTTGAATGAGAATACTATTTCAAACAATGTGCACTTAACCAACAATTGTATGACGCATTTATTTGACGAAATTCGTTATGAACTAAATGGTGTTGAAATCGATCGTACAAAACATTTGAATGTTACAACAACAATAAAAAATTATGTTTCATTAAATCCTAATGAGAGTAAGATGTTGCAAAATGCCGGATGGGCTCCGTTTGATGAATTAAAACCTTCGAAGTCATACTTTAATTTTTGTCTCCCACTGAAAATGTTATTGGGATTCGCCGAAGACTATAATAAGGTGCTGTTGAATTCTAAACATGAGTTAATTCTATTGCGCTCTAAATCTGACAAGAAAGCTGCCTACTCTACAGTGGAAAAAGAAAATGACCAGCTTAAGTTGAAAATTACACCAATTGCATGGAGGGTGCCGCACATTCAATTAGCCGATGAAATAAAACTGCAAATGTTCAAGTTAATTAAAAATCAACATCCCTTAACACTTGCATTTCGCAGCTGGGATTGCTACTTCAACCCGTTACTAACTCCAACTACAAATCATTTATGGAATGTTAAATTGGCACCACAAAATGAAAGGCCCGGGTTTGTTTTGTTAGCATTTACCAAAGCAAACGCATTTCAACATTGTGATATATCTGATGTGAAGGTTCATCTCAACTCTGAAGTGTACCCATATGATGACCTTAATATAATATTTGAACGTGATCGGTACGCTCTTCTCTATGAAATGTACGCTAAATTTCAACAATCCTATTATATGCGTGATTCACAACCTCTACTACAACGTGATGAATTTAAAAAGTTTCCATTTATTGTTGTGGATGTAACTCATCAAAATGAGCAAATCAAAACGGGGCCAGTTGACATTCGCATCGAATTCAAAACGTTGAAAAATATTCCTTCAGACACATCAGCATACTGTATATTAATACACGACCGCCTTATCGAATATACACCATTGACAGGCGAAATTAAAAGAAATGTCTAGAAACATTAACCACATAGACGACGAAATTTTTATATAAAACCTGCACGCTCCTACCAACCACAGCTATAACAAAATCAGTAGCAACTACATCGAAATGGATCGCATTGCAGCACTCGATGTTCAAGGTTTTAAAAGCCTAAATAATTTATTTATTGTGAAGGAAGTTGCGGTTTGTTTTGATGTATCAGCATTTCATCATAAAACCACCGTTCAGTTTTAAAATGTTGCCTGTGAATTATCAAAAACAAGCACGTTGGCTCACCGATAATCACCACGGTTTAAGATGGGAGGACGGTGCATTTTCGCTAATAGAAGTGGAAAAATTTCTGCAATCACACCTTTCCAATGTTAAAGTTGACGTTAAAGGGTTGAAAAAACAACAATGGATACAAACTATTCTAAATGGACAAAACGTCGTCGTCGTCAACTTGGAAGAGTTTCCATGTAAAAAACTGGGCGTCATCGTTGAAGAGTACTCAACAACAACAACAACAACAACACCACTACCAAATGGATGTACAGCACATACATCATTCAATTTCCGGAACCGAGGTCGTCGATATTCTTGTGCACTGAAAAATGCTTTAGCTCTAAGAAAATATATAGAATATGAAATTAAAACATATATATAAGTTTTTTAATAACATAATTTTTGTTTATTTTTATTTGTTACACACTGTAATTTAACATGAATGTGGGAATAAAATTTGATTTATATATGATATATATATATATATATCATATATATATAATATCCTAACGAATTGTCATCGCCGTTTCAGTGACAGTTGTTCTTGTTTTCGTATTATTCACGCTCGAAAATGTCCGTTTATGTGCCCAATTCTCGCCATTTGCGGGAAGTTTTACTTTTCTGTTACAATTCGCAAAAAAATGCAGCTGAAGCGCATCGAATGCTCTCAGAAACTTACGGTGATGCTGCTCTGAGTGAAAGAACGTGTCGGGAGTGGTTTCAACGTTTTAAAAATGGTGATTTCGATGTCGAAGACAAACATGGTGGTGGAAGAGAAAAAACCTTCAAAGATGAACAACTAGAAGCATTGCTTGATGAAGATTCGTGCCAAACCCAAGAAGAGCTTGCCGAATCGTTGGGAGTGAGTCAGCAAGCCATTTCAAAACGTCTCAAGGCCCTGGGCATGATTCAGAAAGAAGGAAACTGGGTGCCGTACGAGTTGAAACCGAGGGACATCGAGCGCCGTCTATTTGTATGTGAGCAACTGCTTCAAAGACAAAATCGTAAGGGGTTTTTACATCGAATCGTAACCGGTGATGAAAAGTGGGTTCGATACGATAATCCTAAACGCAGAAAATCATGGGGAAAGCCCGGGCATGCTTCTTCGTCGACGGCAAAACCGAATATTCACGGCGCCAAGGTTATGATTTGTATTTGGTGGGATCAGCTCGGTGTGATTTACTACGAGCTCTTAAAACCGGGTGAAACCATCACAGGAGATCGCTACCGAACGCAACTGATGCGCCTTAGTCGCGCGCTAAAAGAAAAGCGGCCACAATATCAAGAGCGACATGACAAAGTCATCCTCCAACACGACAATGCTCGGCCTCACGTCGCAAAAGTGGTCAAAAAGTACCTGGAAACGCTGAAATGGGAAGTCTTGCCCCACCCGCCGTATTCCCCAGATGTCGCCCCTTCTGACTTCCACCTATTCCGTTCGATG